>LAPY01001564.1:50167-65030 GCA_000970635.1 Eragrostis tef
AGGAGTAAAGAACCCCCCCCCCCCCCCCGAAAACAGCAACACCATAGTGGTATTATATTTCGTCAAGCAACTGAACAATACATCGTTATAACAAAAGTCTAGAGAAAAATAGAACAATACAAATCAATTGTATGATATTAGGAATCAACCTAATCTGAAAAAATATTAATACAACAAAGATCATACAATGAATTTATTTTTGCAAAAATATTAAATGTGCGCGTGCATACCCATGCCTCATGTTAGCTTTGTCGTGGTACTAATTTCACAACATTTTGTTTTTTTATATAATAATATGCATCTCTCGGTTAAAATGGTTAACCTTTTCCGTTGCATTCTCAATCGTATGGTCATCTGAGCAATGACTAATGGATCAACTATTCTTTTTATTTTCTCTCTCTCTCTCTCTCTCTCTCTCTCTCTTTTTGCTCTTGCATTCTCCTCGGTAGTGTTAGAGAATAAATTACATTCTAAATGCCGAGAATGTAACACCTCAGTCCCGCTCCTTGCCTGCCCGCGGCGTCAGCCTTGCGTCGTCGTCTCCCGAGCTGATTGTATTGGAGGGTAGGAGGTCAGTTTTTGAGCCGGGAGGGGAGGAAAATCCGAAACGGGCCAGTTTACGATTCGGGCCAGGCCTAACCGAACGCCTCTTTCGTGTCCGGCCCGGCTCCGAACATGGCCGGATTGATCCGCGTGGAGCAGCCCATGTTTCAGACCGGACCCAGAACGGCCTAACCCAACGAGCCCTTAATCGACACAACCGACTTTCGGGTGCATGGAAACCGACCCTCTCGGCAGGCCTGCACTTCACCGTTTTCACTGCATGGCTGCCACGATGAAAACGGATGCGCAGTGACCCCGAGCTGACGTTATTTTTTAGAGGAGACCCTCTCAAAACGCTGAGGCCCACGTTCAGTCTATTACGCAGCTTCATCATATTGGTTTATTAGTTTTCTCGAGGTTTCATGTTCCTTGCTGATCGGGTCCTAGAGTTCATCGCATAGGCTTTTGCTCTTGATTTAGCGTCAGAGCTTAGTTTTGTTCCATATATATATGAGGTCAGGGCCTTACGTTTTGATCTCCCTGAAAATTTCAGATACGTGTATTCCTTCCGCTTCTTTTGATTAACCGCTTTCGTTTTGGTGATCATTGTTTCAAGCCCTGTGTGCAGGCCCACCTGCATAGCTGGTCTTGTTCCTCTGACAAAAGCATACTTGATCTGCATGCAAATCCATCGAGTCCCAAGAAGCCTCTACAAGAGACCTCTTCAGTGCTTTGCAGCTCCCTTCATGCTTAATTGATTTTGCTGATGCTCTCGGAGAATTTCAATCATGTGTGTCCTGTGTTCCACAACTCCATGATTTTTGATAGATAATTGGTTTAGATTGAATGACAGTAATGTGGTACTTTCAGTTGCATAAATTTACATGCTCTCAAGTCTTATCTTATAAGTTATAACTGGTTATGAAAAGAAAAATTTATTGTGAAAGCAATATGCCTATGGATTGAGGTAACCACTATTTTTTCTTAACGTTGACAGTATTGGGCTGCTGCCATTTGATGATGACTCACGGGCCCCGAAAATAGTTCGCCATCCATGAAGGCTCAAGGATTATGGTGCCATCTCCATCTTAGAGCTTCTTTGGAACGTAAGAAAGGAAAATTTTTCCTCCAATCCAAACGGGCCCTTAAAGTTCTTCCATTGGATTATGGTGCCTCAAGGATTATGAAGCCTCTTATATTGTTATGTTTGTTGATTTTTACTAAGTTTTAAAATATATTTGTTTATCCATGGTATCACAATGCCACAATAGAATGTGCCAATCGTAGAGTTTTTTATGTGCATGCTGCACGTGCATGATGCTAAAGTGCTGGAATTTTGGTTCATAATCATGAACATATTAGCAAATATTCATTTTTGAAGACATAAGGTCTGAAAATCAAATTGTTTAACTGCATGCAAACTTTTTATTTTTTGCCAGTAACATGAAAACACTTGTCTGTATTTCCATATGACTAGTGGTAAAAGCCAAACATAATTTGTAACTCCATTTTTCAGCATATCTTTGACTAGAAAAACCTACCCTAGCTACACTTTTGTTTCCTTAACAAACTCGACGAGCGCGCATTACACCTGCCGCACCACAAAAGGCATAATGGACGTCGTTGGATTATCGATCGGGCGGCGCTGATGAACCTGACGGCACCGTGCTAGTGCGCCCTTTAGGCCTTGAACACGTTTCCTCTGCTCCTTCCCCGTTTCCCGGACAAGTGTCCCCCACACGTGGCTCCGTCGCCCGGGCCGGACCAAGTCTCGCTTCACGTGGCCCACCTGTAAGCCTTATCCAACCCCACACGGCACGGCCCAAGCCAGGATGATGGCGAACCTCGGACCCACCTGCCAGCGACACGTCCCTAAGCCCTAGCCAGACGCCGCGTCCACCCCATTCGGCTGCCTCGCCATTCTAATCCCCCCATCCCACTCCAAGCCCAAACCCCGCCGCCCCCAAAACCTAACCCTAAACCTCTCACCCCGCGCCGCCGCCGCCGCCTCAGCAGCAGCGACACCCCGTCCAGCCTACGTCGTCGCCGCCTCCGCTCGAAGCAGTGAGTATCCTCCGTCCCCGTCGCGTTCTCCGGGCTCGATTCGCTCCATTTCCTCCGTCGTGCAGTATTCTCTCGCCATTTCTGATCGTTTTCGTGTGCGTTTCTGGTGATGACGTTTTCTGCAGATGTCGGATGATGAGGTCAGGGAGGAGAAGGAGCTCGATCTCTCCTCCAACGAAGTCGTCACCAAGTACAAGGCTGCCGCCGAAATCCTCAACAGTATGTTCGCCCTCTCTAACCTTACCACTTTGCTGCTGACCGCGTTTGCGTGGGATGGGAGAGTCTTCCTGAGAGAATGGCGGTGTTTGCGTTTATAGGCTGTTTGCCTCTGGGCATAGAATTATTAGCCTTATCTGTTGTTTGGTGAACTATCAACTATGTAAGTGCACTTACCGTTTGTAGGCTAGCTGCCTCTGGGCATACTGTGAATTGTAAGTCTTATCTGTTGTTTGGTGAGCTATTTAAGTGCACTTATTTTTGTCGCAAGCGTTATATTAACCGTGGCGGCACGTTTCTAGCGGTTGTTGCATGAATCAGGTTGCAGAGGAGGCTTCTGCTTTGGATGCTAGCACTATTAATTGTCTCCATTTGATTCTAAAGTTTCTTGCCATATTCTGTTTCATATGCACGGCGCGAAGTCTTTTTGTTGGCACAACTTGCTGTTAGTAACGTATTATCGTGTCACACGTGTAGTGTGTGACGTTGAATTTGGGTCGGGGGTTTATAATACTTCCATTAATGTAATGCTGATGCATATTACTTATTGTATAGATGCTCTGAAGCTGGTCGTATCTGAGTGCAAGCCAAAAGCCAAGATTGTTGACCTTTGTGAGAAGGGTGACACTTTTATCAGAGAGTAATAGATCTTCCTTTATCTTTAGTTCTTCTGATTGCTGCTTTCTTATTGACATGGCTGCTTACCGGTAATTCTTTGTTGTGAACAGGCAAACTGCAAATGTCTACAAGAACGCGAAGAAGAAAATTGAAAAGGGCATTGCTTTTCCAACCTGCTTATCTGTGAACAACACAGTCTGCCACTTCTCTCCGCTTGCCACAGACGATTCAGTCCTGGAAGAAAATGATATGGTTAAAATGTAATCCCCTGCTACAACTATTTCTATCGTGTTCTATTTTGTTGGAAATTGGTACCATGAACGTCAACTAATCGTATCCTCATTTGCCAGAGATATGGGGTGTCATATTGATGGTTTTATTGCTGTGGTGGCCCATACACATGTCATTACGAATGGGGCAGTCACTGGGAGAGCAGCTGATGTTCTTGCTGCTGCCAACACAGCAGCAGAAGTCGCAATGAGGCTAGTTAGACCTGGGAAGAAGGTAGTTCTTTTACAAATTAGCACAGTTACCTCTGTTGTTTTTCCTGTAAAAAATTATTTGCATTGTTTGTTGCTCCTTTGTCATGTTTGTTCTGCTTTCTTTATTTGTGATTTTATATATATCTAAGGATATTTAAGATAGTATAGAAAACAGTCACTACATCCATCCTTAAACATAATGACATTTAGGACAACTAATGTAGTTCAAAATGAACTTGACATGCGGTCCTAAACGTCATATATATTTAACGTAACTAGTGGACTTGTCATCTTGGTTGAATGTACTTGTGTGTATTGTGAATGTGTGCTGATGTGTAGGTTCCAATTCTAATCCCCTGTCTATATCTTCTGCAGAATAAGGATGTTACTGAAGCAATTCAGAAAGTTGCTGCTGCTTATGATTGCAAAATTGTGGAAGGTGTTCTCAGCCATCAGCTGAAACAATTTGTCATTGATGGTAACAAAGTTGTGCTTAGTGTCTCCAATGCTGATACAAAGGTGGATGATGCTGAATTTGAAGAGAATGAAGTCTATGCAATTGATATTGTCACAAGCACTGGAGAGGGAAAGGTATGAAACTGTGAATCAATGTTATAGTGTTATTACTCTGATACCTCTTTTTACTCTCTATGCATGCTTATGTTTATATTTTTTAATATTCATGGCAGCCTAAGTTACTGGATGAAAAGCAGACCACCATCTACAAAAGGGCTGTGGACAAGAATTATCACTTGAAGATGAAAGCGTCGAGGTTTATTTTCAGTGAGATCAGCCAGAAGTTTCCGATTATGCCTTTTACTGCTAGGTTTGTTGGTGCTCACTGACTTTTGATTCTGTTGCTCTTTTTTTTGGTTATTTAATTAAAACATGAGATTATGAATTGCCACAGGGCCCTGGAAGAGAAACGTGCACGCTTAGGCTTAGTGGAATGCATGAATCATGAGCTTTTGCAGCCATACCCTGTACTTCATGAGAAGCCAGGTAGAAAATTCAATCCCGTGTCTTCGAATTACTGTGAATTCCTGGAGTTAGCTTACATGTTGCCTTGTATTTTTTTTCCTTGGTTCAATCCTAATCCCTGATAGGGTCGTGGATATATAGGATGCATGTATGAATATTAGTTTTTCTTTCCCTTTTCAATTTTTATGTGCTTTTTGGTGATCCCAGTTGTTTATGTCAGTGGTTATTGTTGTTGCTTCACACAGGTGACCTTGTTGCGCACATAAAGTTCACTGTATTGCTGATGCCGAACGGATCAGATAGGATTACAACACATCCTCTGCAGGAGCTGCAGCCAACAAAATCCATTGAAGACAATGCTGAGATAAAGGCATGGCTTGCTTTGGGGACGAAATCAAAGAAGAAGGGTGGTGGAAAGAAGAAGAAAGGTTTGTCCCATACACGAAGCTAGGCTGTTTTTGGATAATATATATTTGCAATATTGTAATTATCACAGTTTGTAGTTCCTCCAGCTCACATGAGTATTTTGTTTAGTTTTTATAATTCGACCACCTTGTTGTGTTTAATTTTTATAATTCGACCACCTTATTCAAGTATGTTTCTTATCAATGTAGGCAAGAAAGGAGATGCGGCAGAAGCAGATACGCCTATGGAGGAGGCGACGAATGGTGCCCCAAGCAAAGAATAATTATGATTTTTGTAATCGCTACCTCTAGTTTTGCTCGTTTCTTTGCTGCATCTGATGGTGTTATATTACATTCAGCTGTGGAAAATTGAGTACTTTTTGGAAGTGTCTAAGAAATGACAAATCCTGCTGCACCCTGTTGCATCAAATGACAGATGATTATGTGCAAGGCGTATCTAGTGCTAACAGTCCATTCTGTTCTGCTTAATATGACACTTGTTTCTCAACGGGGTTATAGGAACAGGCATGTCTAGTGCTAGCTATCTATTCTGCTTAATATGACGCTTCTTTCTCATCATCGGGGTTCTTGGAATTACTCTGCTTGAGAAATTTAGCATTAGATTCTTTTTCGAGTTACCTATATGCTTCCGTTTCTTCTAATTAGTTTGCTTTGATTTGTGTTGTTGCTTGTCATGTTGGTTGCAACTCTTTCTTTTTGTTCTTGCAAATCTCTTAATATTGATAAGAGTGTCGCTCCTAGTAGGTGAACAAGGGTACTGTTTGGTTGGATGTCACGTGTGATCAGAATGGGGGCATAGTGTGATCAAAATTGGGCCGTAGTTGAAGAAAGTTAAAGTTAGTAAACTATGTAGCTGTTGCCTCTCGGACGACCGATCATGGTCTTGTATCTGGACGGAGCACGGTCCTGTTCAGTAATCGAACTGACTGTTCGATCTGGAGCATGGGTAGGAGTGAGCACATTAGTTTGCCACTACGGTTTGACGAACTTGTATAGGTTTGTTAGTCGTAAAATGTTGCGATGAATTGTAGCCGCATGATTTGTATCTGTATAATGAAGGTACTACGGCCACACCAAATGGCCAAATTGAACTGCACATGAAAGAAAACTGTCAAGTCGCGTTTTAGAAGACGCTTCTACATCCTAATCCGATAACAAATCACTTTGAGATCGAAGTGAGTTATATTCATTGATGTGCACAACCTGCAATTCATAACTAAACAAGCGTACTGCGAACAAATTTGATACGTATTATTGAGGCAAAACTCTCTGAAAGTATTCTCATGAGAAGCTGAGGCTTGTTTGGTAGTTTTTTTTTATCTGGAAGTGATTAAGCTGATTCTCTGTCTTAATCTAAGACACAATCAGGACAACTATTTTCAACTCTTGTTGATTCAAGAGAATCACTTCACACAATCAACTTAGAATCAATTCAGCACGTGGAATTCTGCAAAACGGGTCCTATTTTTTAACTTAAGCATTTCGAAGCTGTTCCTAATTGTAAATACCACTCCAAACAGCAGCTCAAATTCGTTGGCGTCCAACATTATTGGGATTCCAACATTATGGATTTGTTTGGCCAGTACCTGCCTCCTTTGCCAAGCCAACGAAGCGCCAGCAAGAAACCGTCTCTGTTTGCCGCACCGCGTTCTCGGCACGCAGCCTCTCATCGTCACTGCCAGTGGGACCCATCCGCTGCCGGCCCCTCTCCGCCGCGCACAAAAACCCTAGCGCGCAAGCGCACGACTCCCCCAAAAAACTTCTAGAGACATCTATCCCTCTCCCCTCCCTCTCGCCGTTGCTCTCCCTTCGAATCCCTCCCTCTCCGGCTCGCCGCGATCGCCCACCCCATGGCAGACAAGGAGCCCGTTGTGGAGCGCCCCGAGGCGACAGCGGAGGAGGAGAACGACGCCTCCGCCGCCGCCGCCGGCGAGGAGGAGGACACCGGCGCCCATGTGGCCCCCATCGTGCGGCTCGAGGAGGTCGCCGTCACCACCGGCGAGGAGGACGAGGACGTCCTGCTCGACATGTGAGGCGCCGTCCCCCCTTCCTCCTCCTATCTCTCAGTTCGATCCGATGCTGGACTGCTAATTTGGCTTGTTGTTTATGCAGGAAGGCGAAGCTGTACAGGTTCGACAAAGAGGGGAACCAGTGGAAGGAGCGGGGCACGGGCACCGTCAAGCTTCTGAAGCACAAGGAGAACGGCAAGGTTCGCCTCGTCATGCGCCAGGCCAAGACCCTCAAGATCTGCGCCAACCATCTCGGTATCCCCTTCCCTCCGCATGAATTTGGCCGTTTTCCCTCTCGGGATGGATTCGTCCCGGATTGTGGATTGATTGCAAGAGTGAGATTCTGACGCTACGCGCTATTATGAAGTGGTCTCGACCACGAAGATGCAGGAACACGCAGGCAGCGACAAGTCCTGCGTGTGGCACGCTGTTGACTTCGCGGACGGTGAGGTTAAGAAGGAGATGTTCGCCATACGGTTTGGCTCCGTGGAGAGTGAGTTATCTTCCCCCTTCCCCCCCTAGTTGCATTGCAAATTATGGCGCACGGTTGACTCAGTTTCTTCTAGATTGTGTTGTGTATGTGATGCTATTACTGCAGCTTGACAGTAATATTAGTTTTGTTCTGTACTCTTAATTATAAGGTGCTGGCTGTTTGATTGTCTCAAAATGTCATCAGCAGAAGTGCAGAACCATGTTTGTCTCTGAAACTTTTTTTTCTTCTCTTGTGTATTAATGTCAGAATTCGTACATTAGTCCTTGTTGATAATAACTTACAATAATTTTAATGTGTCCGGACAATGCCCAGTTAATCATGTTTAATGAGTAAAGCTACCTTTTTGGTAGTAAAACTAATTTTTAAAGGTTCAAGGCTATTTTATCAATTGGTGTCCAAGAGATTTATGGACTTAATCACAATCTCTATAACTTCCTTTTTAACCCATTTTTGCGGGTTTGTTGTTGTTGTTGTTGTTGTTGTTGTCGTTGTTGTTGTTCACAAACGACAATTCGATAATTTCTTGCCCACAGTGATAGATAAACTCTTGTTTAACTGTTACTGAATTGTACAAGTTTTGATCCTATTGATAGTAACGCTTCTATAACACCAACTTGGACATCTTTATAGTGACTGAATGAGCACTAAGTGATACTGATCTTTAGAATGTTGATTGAAATCCCATAATTAGGGATGGCAATGTGTAAAATATCCGCGGGTACAGCATGCCCATACCCACACCCGACAGAGGAAACGTCTATCCGTCCCCGCCCCCATACCCGGTGTCGGGTGAGAGTTCCTTCAGGAGTACCGGGGTGTGAGATGAGTATGCCATGAGTGCGGCTTGGTTGAGTTCTGAACAAACAAAAAAAAAAGAAGTGCGTGCTGCAGGTTGGAGACGGATAGAGTTGGAGTGGAACTTTTATGGCTGGGGATTTTGAGTGGGGTCGAACCCCACGGTTGAGTTCTGAACAAACAAAAAAAAAAGAAGTGCGTGCTGCAGGTTGGAGACGGATAGAGTTGGAGTGGAACTTTTATGGCTGCTGATTTGGACTGGGCTCAAACACGACGATGCTGGGCTTTGTTGGGCTAAAAACTACATCCCGGGTACACGGGGAATCGGGTATGGGTGAGGGATGCCCATACCCGAACCCGTCATACCTGATGGGTATATGTTCTTACCCAATTGTGTACCCATGGTTATAAAATTGTTCCATACCCGGCCCCTAATAGGGTAATTACCCATCGGGTATCGGGTAACGGGTACCCATTACCATCCCTACCCATAATTCTATGAACTATTAATGGTACACCGCAATATTTATGGTGTACCTAGTTGTTATTCTGTTAGATATTACTTTCTTTCTTTTAAGCTGCATTTAAGGATGCATGGGATGGTTTCCAGTTGTGATGGCCACAACCAGCTGTCTTCTGTTGTCATTGTCTGCTTGGCTGCTGCAGCCAGATTAACATGTGTTCTCTGCAGCCATTTACATTTCTAAATTCTTGCTTAGATTTGTTTTTGGTTGCAGCACTCACATTTTAGCAAGACTTGTGTTTTAAAAACTCCTAATATAGCTTATGCTTCACCTGTGAGAGGTTAAACCATAGCATTGATATGCATGTGTTTGAGGGGTTATGTGGGAGACAGAACAATATCAGCCTATGCCATTTCTGATGTGGAGAGAGTATACATCATTCGTAGCATTGCAAAATCACACTGTTTTGTCATCTTTTTGAACCATAAGTGCAATACCATCCTGTCAACAGGGTCATGCTCAACTTACTGACTTAGCAGAACATAAGTTCGTTGTTCCTAGCGGCCTGGTTGAAGAGTTGTATGTTGGTATGGTAGTACGGACACTTAGGCTCACTCAAGATAAGCCAGTATATTGAGTCATGATGTAGGCTTTAGTTATAGTTTTTCAGAAACTTTTTCAATGCTTTCTTTTCAGTTCATGTTTTACGCAAATGAGTTCACTGCAAGCAGTTGTGAGCATTATTTTTGGTTTTTTCCTTGTTCTCCAAAATAAGCAGTTTCTTTGTTATGTATGATCAGTGATTCAGTGTCACTCAAAATTCGATAGTAACTCTGTAGGATTTAAAATAGCCAACGTTCGTTTTATCTTCCTAACTTGGCAGGTTTCTAGGAAAAGGCCTGCCCTATGCAGCACGGATACGGATACGTGTATAAGTATCCGGCGGATACGGATACGGCGATATGTCGTTTTCTCAAACAACCCGATACGTGGATACGTTTATTTATTTTTTTAAAAAAAGGAAATATAGTGAATATCCAAAATAATAATGTCCTAGCAGCCAAGAGCAGGTCAAATTGTCACAGAACAGCACAAATTATGACAAAGGATACAAGGTCCACAAATCTACTGGAGTACAGCCTCACACCCTGGCACCTCTGGCACCTCATCTCTGCTCCAGCCGCACAGCCAGCTCCTCCTGTCCCCCATCGGCTGCTGCTACAACGGCCAGCTCCTCCTCCACCACCTACCAATGGCTCCCGCTTTGCCCCAGCGGGCAACAGTCTTGCTTCCTCCTCAACGAATCAGAGGCGGAAATTGGTTCGATGTGGGGAGGGGAAGAACTGGATGGGGAACTAGAGGAATAGGGGCAGAATGAACTCATCTGACCTTCTCCGGTGTCCAGCTCGTCACAGATGCGCCGCGGGCGACCTTGCCGCAATGGAGCGGCGCTGCTGAGTCCCGACTGAGTTGCGGCTAGGTGAAGAGGAGGTGAGGAGGAC
This sequence comes from Eragrostis tef, assembly GCA_000970635.1. NCBI lineage: Eukaryota > Viridiplantae > Streptophyta > Magnoliopsida > Poales > Poaceae > Eragrostis > Eragrostis tef. Next base: position 60,760 of record LAPY01001564.1, read on the forward strand.
AGGAGCACTGGCTGATATAGCTCTATCGTGGGCTGGACTTTAGCTGGCCCAATATGTATCCAAAGTTTCTTAGCCCAATATGCACCCAACCAAGTATCCATATTTTTCTGATTTATTTTTTTCCGGATACTTCATCGATACGTATCCGAGGCGTATCCACCACGTATCCGTATCCGTGGAGTATCCAATATGTATCCACGCTTCAGATGAAGTATCTGTGTTTCGTAGGGCCTGCCTTACACTGTTATTGTTTTGGTACTTAGATAAGTCGGTGTCTGCTTACTGGGGTGTTATTCGTTGATGCATTCTATTGTAACTGAAACGCTTGGGGCTATATCCTTGTGTTTATAACTCCATGTTCTGTTGTATGTCTTCATTTGGTTGCAATTACTCTCACAATGTTTATTTCTCTGTTACTCGGTGCTGTAAAAATCTTATTTTATATCTGTCCAACAAACAGATAGAGATTTCCTCTATTGAAAAAAAATATCAACCAGCTGATCCTTCGAAGTGCATCCTCAATGTATGAGATTCTGTGCTCTTTGCGGGTGAATTGCTGTCTAAATTATCTATTGTCTAGACAATGGTCTCAGTTTTCCTTTTGCTGTTTTTCTTGCACGAAATTTGTTACTCATGGGTCTTCTGAAAAGTTGCTGAATTTCACTGATAATGGTTTTTTTTTTATCCCATTATAGACTGCAAGAAGTTCAAGGATTTGGTGGAAGAGATTGCTGAATCACTTGCAAAGAAAGAAGACAAAGAAAGCGAAGATGGTTCCTCCACTGCCGGGTTGCTGGAGAAGCTCACTGTCAGTGAGACCAAATCTGAGGAAGGTGCAAATGCAGCATCAACTGGTTCCGACAAGGAGACAGAAACCAAGGCCGAGGCCACACCTTCGGAGTAGTGGGGCATGGCTGTATCGGGGTAGTAGGTCTCCCAATTGGATGAGTCAGTTTGTCAGTGCTTCCCCTACGGAGGATGTTGGTGCCCTTGTCCAATATGCCGCGATAACTTTTGGGGCGAGTCCAGCAGAGTCTGAATCCTCTTCCGTTAGGAGCTCGTTGTCTGGAATAACTATTTTGCTATATAAGGCCACGCTTCGGAGTTCAAGGTGGTGATTTGGATCCAATCTGGCCTGGTCTTGATTTTGTTGAAACTCGAATTGCATTCCCATCTGTTTTTAGTTTTGAAGCGTTTGGGTTGTATACACCGCTAGTATTTGATGCATGGGTCTTGGATCAAGTTACATTCAACTTCAAATGTCATATTTACTTTTACATGCTTGATGTGCTGGAATTATTTGTCCAGATAGTTATGTTCATGTTCTTTTGTGTCAATACTCCCGAATAGGGAGATTCAACAGTATGGTACTAGTAGATCTGGATATGACAATCAATCCCGCACGCTGCAGTAACACGCATTCCGAGTCAGAACACGCACTCTCCCGCGAGGTTAAGACGAGGCTAGAGCCTTTGTCATCGTCTTAGACGTACCATATGAGTGATATTTTTCTTATATTGGTGTATAAACAGCATTTCTCGTATTATCATCTAAATAGTTTCACTTCTTTCTTTTTTTTCTTTTCCAGTCTACCGTGCTACTAAAAGTAGTGTTTAGTGATAATCTTGCCAATTAACTTGGCGAATACTTAAAGCTAGTTAACAAGGGTAATTCTGTGAATACGATGTAACTCGGTATGCTCTCACGGTGGCTTGCCCATCTAGGCTTCAAATCTTAAACTCAGTTGGAGACATCCACGTGGATAACGAAATGCATGTGAGTGGGGGTCTTGTGTTTCAGAAAAAAAAATCAAACTCTTAACACTCAATAGAAATTTGTGAAACTAGGTTTAAAATTCGATAATATTCTAAAAATTGTCCAGATGATTATATCTTGAAACAAATGAGTAGAAGCCTAGTTATCCCATGAATTGTTCAGGGTATTTTTAAAAATAAATATTAAGGCAACGTGATCATCATCACATAAAGCCTCGAGTACCATGGAAAAGGATAGAGCCACAATGTGTGTTGGCAAAAGGCCAATATATAACACATGTAAGCTGGACAAGAATATTGAATTAGGAACGAGTGGATTTTTACCAAAAACTTCTAGAATGAGTGATGAAAGCTTCAAGAAAATTGCAAAAAACATTGTCTTGAGATGTTAGCCTGACGAGCAAACAAACTCGATAAACAAGGAAAAAATGGGATTTTCCTTCCAGGAGGCTACAGGGGTTTCTGAGGTTGACTTGTCGAGAAAACATATTCAAAGAAAACAAAAGAAGTAAATATAGTATTAACCCTTTACATCAACCTGTACATGCAAATAAGGACGAAAGATTTCTCCGTGGTGGATGGGGATGAGGATCTTGAACCTCTCATTTCGTCGCCCATCAATGACATCAAGCCTCTTCCACGCTTCATTTATCAGTAGTATGAATAGTTTAAGCTAGTTTAGAAATTTTCTCTCTTGAATCGGTAATTCCAAAACCTTGATTCCAAAAAAGCCTTCGTCGTCGGATTTGCATATTTATTTCTGTTGTGCGTATAGTTTTACTATCAAATACATTAGTTTTCATTATATATCCGTGTCAAGTACCATTCCTGTTATATATCATTGCTAGTAATTATTAGGTTCTTAATTATATATATATATATTAGTGTGACTTATAATATCAATCACGGTTTTGGATTAGGAATTATAATATTCTCACGTGTTTTCTTTATATGCCCAACTTTTTGCATAGAATGTGCAACTTCTGTGACATAACAATGTGCCTTGAATGTGCATAGAATGTGCATATTAGGATGACTATGTCATCAAGATTGTGGAATGTGCCTTGAAATAAAGAAAAAACTTTGATGAGATGATTTCTATATCAATCACAAATTATGATATTTAATTGTTTCCATGAGGGTTTTCTTTCCCTTGGGGCAGAGTGATTCGGAAGAAGGGATCAACGCCTAGACAATGGGTCAAAGCGGGGAGGATTGCTGAGCGAGAACCTAAATCAAGCACCGTCTGCTACTGATAGGAATTTAACATGTTGTATGTCACCAATTATGAGTTTTAGTGTTGTAGCAACTGGACATAAGTGTTGATGTGACGCAACGAAGGTAATACCATGGATACAACTAAAACAATGATGAGGAGTTATAAGGATAATGGAATCCCTAAGGATTATTGAGGGCTCCAGACACTTCCTATATTTTGAGTTTTTAACTCTCCTTGAGTTAGCGTGTACAGTGTATCGATACTGCTACATAAAAGTTTCCTTTTTATGATTTCTTTTAAATATAAGAAAATAGCACTGTATTTTCTTAGCTCATTCCCTTTCTCTTTATTCCAGACACAATAATTTCCAGTCTACTGCAAACTATTCTTTTTGGCGAATAGGTGTATTAACTCAAGTTTCATACCCTAGTTTTGTCTTCATGTTTATAGGTGATAGGAGTAGTTAAATACCCGTAAGGTAGCTCCATAGCTGTTATGCTCTGTTGTACACACAAAGCTTAGATAAGATCATAAGAGAAGCACGGATTTGTCACCATCATTATACCAGAACACGAAAGAAAAATAAAAATCCTCACCGATCACCTGCTCCGCTGCCTATCTGGCTGCCACGTGGGCCACCGGCCCACCTGTCATCGACACATAATCGCCGCATTTTTAACCGCCTGGTCCTCCTCGCCCCCTTCAGACCGACGGCGGCCCCACCTCCCCCCTTCTCTCTCTACGCTCCCTTCCTCCGCCTTCGCCGAAGCTTTCTCTCTCCATCTTTCCAACTCGAACTCCGCCTCCGAACCTCGCCGCGAGCGAAATCCTGGGCGCACTCAGCTCCGCGGGGTTCCCCCGCTGCTGGACCCGCTTCGCCGGATTGGAGATCCGGATCCCCCAGCGCGCGGTAAGCCCTAATTCCCCATTACGCGCAATCCGGCTCCGGCGAGCAATCGCGCCGGTTCCGTGCAATTCCGATGTCCGCAAGCGGTCAGCATAGTTCTGGGAGCTTTAGGGATAGGGTTCTTGCGGGGGCCCACGTGGCGGGACGTGTGGGGCCTCCCGACCTGGGGGTTGGTTTGATCCGTGGGCAAGGGTTTGGGACGCGGGATCCGGCGGAGGGTCGTTCAGGCGGTGGCGCGTTGGGAGATTGTGTCCGCGAGCAAGCTAGAGCAAGTCCATGTGGTAATGGTGCCGGGTGCTGCTGCTGGGATTGGTGGGATCTCTGGTGAGATCCGGGGCGGTGAGTTGGGCCTTGCCCTGTGGATCGGCTT
>LAPY01001564.1:65086-76139 GCA_000970635.1 Eragrostis tef
CTCTGGTGAGATCCGGGGCGGTGAGTTGGGCCTTGCCCTGTGGATCGGCTTGAGCGTGCTAGGGTTCGGCGGTGGCAATTTTGGTGTCTTGCTTAGCTTTGCGTGTCGCGAGGAGATTCTTGATTGTAGCTTGGCGCGTGGCGTCGTGTCGGTGTGATGCTTAGCGCCGCAGCTTGGCTCGTGACATGTAGCGACTTTGTTTCTGTTTTTATGTGCTCTTATATTGATCATAGTATCTTTGAGTTCGAATTACAAAGTTGATGCCTCACAGAGATGCTTGAACTATTTTATGAGGAGCTGTTCCTATCTGTTAACAATTATGGAATATAGCTTATTAATTTGGTAATGTACTGTTGCATTGATGGGGTTAAGCTCAGTAGAGAATCCATGCGCTTCATTGCATTACTTCTTTATTTAATGTTGTTGCCATATAATGCTGTCAGTTTCTGGATTCATATTATGTGGTACTATTATGAATAGTTCATTGTTAGAAAGCTGCAGTATGGAGAAATAATTTTTACTTTGTTAGTACCATACAAAAAAGGAATAAAATAAAGTGACATCTGATAAGCTTATAAAAACTGTTGGCGGTACAAATCCATCAGATAGCTTCTATTCCATCCTTTTGTACGATACAAGTACTGTTCATCAGAAAAACGAAATTGGCTAAAATTTATTATGCTTTCCTATTGACAGGTATTTCGGTGATTTGAGATTCTATCACCTTTGGATCCATGATTGCAAGATTAGGTTGTTGTTGCCATCCTTTTAGTTCGTATTTGCACATGTCAGTGGTTTGAAAATTACCATAATTGGGCAATGGCATCTGGTACCAAATCCGATTTGATGTCTGGCAGCCCAGATGGGCATGGGTACTTCAATCCGCAACGTGGGCCATATGCAGCTGCTTCATTGGAAAGGTCAGGAAGTTTTCGTGAAGGTGGTGATGGTTATGCGATGTTTCCAGCATCAAGTTCATCAAGGTCAGCAGCAGTAGACTCTGCCACTCTGCTTCAATCGCTTGCTGTTGACTTAAGACCTGCAACTGTGGACCATAAGAACTCTCGGTTTGATGTAAAGAAATCAATAAGTTCCATTTTGGGAACCTCCCCAGAAGAGTCCACATCAACTCCATCTCTAGGACGAAATATACCTACTTCTGTTGAAGAGATCAGACGCGTGAAGAGTAATCTTAATGACATCTCAAATAAAGCCAGGTATTGTTTTAGTGTTCCTCTGTTGTACCTAGAAACTAATCAGATGAAAGAGGGTAGCAAACTGAACCTCCATTTCTGAAAGAAAGTAAATTTCTTTATCAGTACTTAGACCTTTTGTGTATGGTGGTGGTTTTACCCTTGTAGGGGAACACATGGGAAAAGGTTCCCATAGGGTTCTAATTTGTGTGACCCTGTTCAAGAATTGTTCATTTCTTAGTAATTTTGCAGGGAAAGAGCTAGAGCTTTTGGTGGCGCTGTATTGAAGATTGATAGACTCTGTCCCAATATCGTACGAAAACGTTCCCGAGGAGATGGCTCATCAAATGAACGATCTAGTGCATTGTTGTCTGGAGGAACCATCCCTAAGAATGTTCCTCAAGGCCATTTGAATGTAGATGATATGGAGAATGGATCTCAGAGATCAGAAGAAAGGACAAAGAATGCAGGACAAAATAGGCGAATGCGTACATCCACGGTGGAGGTTGGGTCTTGCACCAGCATATTTTTGTTTCATTATTACATTTTACTCTTGTCCTATTATGATTTTAAATTGTTAGCTGCTAAAATGCTGGATAAAATGATAAAGTGGGATCTGAGAAAAGCAAGAAGTAAGTTGCCTATGTTGAGATCTACTTTTTAGATGACCTTCTCTGTGTACCGCATAACCCTTGTGATGTTCAAGCATATTTTTTCATTTTTTCATTTGGCTTAGTCTTTTATTTTCAATATGATCAGTGTATTCGACTGCCATCATCTGATGACATGCCCTTACTTCCTGTGCATTAACAGTCATGTAATTTGATGCCTTGTTTGACCTACTATGCATTTTTGTACCATATGGTGAAATTATCTTAATATGTTTCTGATTCATTTTTAGATGGATGCTAGGACCACTGGCCCATCAAGGGGGCCAGGGCCTATTGATAGAATCTCAGATCCTGGCAAAGCCACCAATGGTGGTTCAGCAGTACCAGAAGAAAAAATCAGAGGCTTGGCAACTGGTATTGATGGTTGGGAGAAGCCAAAGATGAAGAAAAAGCGTTCTGCCATTAAGGGGGACGTGTCATTGACTGGTGCTTCAAGGATCGCTGATACAGACCGGGAGTTGAAACAAGTTCAACACAAATTTGGTAATGATGGTAGGGCAAGAATGGCAAGTTCGCCTAGTTTCAGGTCAGAGCTCACCTACTTTAGGCTTGGTGTTTCCATCCTCTGCTTGTTTTATTGATGCTGAAATGTTCTCCCTTAAACTTTGCTCCTAGTGGGAGATTTATTTGCAGAACCATGGCAATCGAAAAACATTTTAATAAGTTTCTTTCTTAGTATTCTGCAATTTCATTGAATTGCTGAGGTTTTGTTACCGTGTTTTGTAGATGGGTTGTTAGAAAGATTAGTCTGCACTTCTTGTTCCTTTCTGCCTTCTGTTTATCAGTAATATGAAATTGAATGTGCAGGTCTGGAACTATCGCATGTGCATCTGGCACTAGTAAAGCAGAACTGCTTTCTGCACAAAATGGTCTTGTTGGACGATCCTTAAGTAGGAGTGATCAAGACAGTGGTTTCCATCCTACTAACAAAAGGGATCGCCAAGTTATTTTAGATAAAGAAATGACCAGTCCAAGAATCGTCAACAAGTAAGATATGCTTCACTACCTGTTTTTACTCTGTGATCCTCTATTTCATTGTGCCACATTGAATTGAAGTAATTGTTGGCATGCATGTGAGGCTTAAATTTTCTTCATAGTTGTCCGTCGACCACCCAAATTACACATTGAGACACACACAAGCAGGGTCTTGACACATTATTTTCTTTTTCAGGACAAATGAAGATGATACTGGTGCTAATATACCATCGTTGCCGAAGGCTAATGGGTCTGCTAGGGGACCCCGATCAAATTCAGGTTCATTGTTGAAGTCATCTCCAAACATTCATCGATTACAAGCTACTTCTGATGATTGGGAACATCCCTCTAGTACAAATAAGTTAGTTTCTGGCAGTGGATCTGGCAATCCTAAACGTACAAAGTCTACACATTCATTATCTCCTCCCACCCAGTGGGGTGGGCAGAGGCCTCAAAAGATATCCCGTTCAGCAAGGAAGTCAAATTTAGTCCCTATTATCACAAGTACTGATGGTGCATTGGTACCAGGATCACTAGACAGTCCTGTCAATGAAGATTCTGCAGGGCTACCAAGGCGTGCTTCTGTAAATGGTCTTCAACAAACGAAACGAGGAGATCATGGGCTCCCAACTGGATCTGAAGGTGATGAACCTGGAATTGCTGAGAAAAAGCTTAGAGACAAGACAAAAAGGGCTGGTGAGCTGGATGACGGGCATGGATCTGGTTTCCAGAAGATTGCTATGCTTGGGCATCCTTCTAAAAGGAATAAATTGTCTACTGACGAGGACATTGGGGATGCTGCTAGAAGACAAAGAGTTGGACGTGGTTTTACTCCAACCAGGCCTGGCACTCCTGGATCATTTGACAAGCTTGAAACTGCTCCTACTACAAAACAAAGAAGTGTGAGGGCAGTCTCAGAGAGAAATGAAAGGTGATTTTGTCCTCAGCAAACAAGCTGTTATATGACTTTTGGCTCAACATTCTAACTCTGAATATTCATTGTAGTAAATCTGGTAGACCAATGATCAAGAAGATATCTGAGCGCAAAGGCAACACACGACCTAGGCATATAGGTAGCAGTGTCCAATTGGACTCTCCTGGTATGTGTTCACCAGCTTCTCTCTTTATAGTGATTGTGATGTTCTTTTCAATTGGAATGGTTCCAGAAGACCATACCACTGAACTTGCCTTGTTTTTGTTTCAGTGCAATCAGAAGATGATCATGAGGAGCTTCTTACTGCAGCAAATGCTGCCTTACGTATGAACTAACTTACCGAATTCTGTAATTTATATATTTTTTGGGGAACGGTTTAATAATTTTTTTTGTTCATTACAGGATCCGCTTGTGCCAGTCCTTTCTGGCGGCAGGTTGAACCTTTCTTTGGATTCTTGACCACAGAGGACATCGACTATCTAAGCCAACAGGTAGCATGGCGTGGTCTTGGGTTGTATTCAAAGAAGTATGTTTGCACTTCAGTCATTTAATTTATTGTTTCTTGATCAATTCTTGAATTGGTTAGATTCATTCGCTCGACGACTCCGCTTCGTTTAGATCAATGGAAGGCGATGAAAGCCAGAAACATAAGGTACCTTTTGTTTTGCCTCCGTTCACTTCAGGATCAGCAAATATGTCCATTTATGCATTCAGTTGTTAATTACTGTATGTATAAATGGGGAAACTCATTCGTAACTTTATTTACATTAGGTCCACTATATTATGCTAAGAATTTTGCACTTTACAGGGTAGTCTTGAATACATTTCGCAGCCATCAACTCCTGCTAGCAGCAAAGATGATCACACTGCCCTTCCAAATGGGCATTGGTACCAGGATCACTAGACAGTCCTGTCAATGAAGATTCTGTAGGGCTACCAAGGCGTGCTTCTGTGAATGGTCTTCAACAAACGAAACGCGGAGATCATGGGCTCCCAACTGGATCTGAAGGCGATGAACCTGGAATTGCTGAGAAAAAGCTAAGGGACAAGACCAAAAGGGCTGGTGAGCTGGATGACGGGCATGGATCTGGTTTCCAGAAGATTGCTATGCTTGGGCATCCTTCTAAAAGGAATAAATTGTCTACTGACGAGGACATTGGGGATGCTGCTAGAAGACAAGGAAGAGTTGGACGTGGTTTTACTCCAACCAGGCCCGGCACTCCTGGATCATTTGACAAGCTTGAAAATGCTCCTACTACAAAACAAAGAAGTGTGAGGACAGTATCAGAGAGAAATGAAAGGTGATTTTGTCCTCAGCAAACAATCTGTTATATGACTTTTGGCTCAACATTCTAACTCTGAATATTCATTGTAGTAAATCTGGTAGACCAATGATGAAGAAGATATCTGAGCGCAAAGGCAACACACGACCTAGGAATATAGGTAGCAGTGTCCAATTGGACTCTCCTGGTATGTGTTCACCAGCTTCTCTCTTTATAGTGATTGTGATGTTCTTTTCAATTGGAATGGTTCCAGAAGACCATACCACTGAACTTGCCTTGTTTTTGTTTCAGTGCAATCAGAAGATGATCATGAGGAGCTTCTTACTGCAGCAAATGCCGCCTTAAGTATGAACCATACTTACCGAATTCTGTAGTTTATATATTTTTCTGGGAACTGTTTAATAATTCTTTTGTTCATTACAGAATCCGCTTGTGCCAGTCCTTTCTGGCGGCAGGTTGAACCTTTCTTTGGATTCTTGACCACAGAGGACATCGACTATCTAAGCCAACAGGTAGCATGGCGTGGTCTTGGGTTGTATTCAAAGAAGTATGTTTGCACTTCAGTCATTTAATTTATTGTTTCTTGATCAATTCTTGAATTGGTTAGATTCATTCGCTCGACGACTCCGCTTCGTTTAGATCAATGGAAGGCGATGAAAGCCAGAAACATAAGGTACCTTTTGTTTTGCCTTTGTTCACTTCAGGTTCAGGACCAGCAAATATGTCCCTTTATGCATTCAGTTGTTAATTACTGTATGTAGAAATGGGTAAACTCATTCGTAATTTATTTACATTAGGTCCACTATATTATGCTAAGATCTTTGCACTTTACAGGGTAGTCTTGAATATATTTCGCAGCCATCAACTCCTGCTAGCAGCAAAGATGATCACACTGCCCTTCCAAATGGATATGGCTTGAATCAGTTAGACAATGGCATAGGGGTGGCCTGGGAGACAAGCTGCATTGAACCTATCCTGGATCAACTAGTCCAAGGAATTGGGGTGAAAGGAGGTGCTTCAGTTGGCCAAAGACTTATTCAAGCATTGATCGATGAAGATAAAGTTGAAAGTATTACCAATAACACTTACAAAAGCGATGGATATCCATTTGATACACATGAAATTCATTTCGATGAAGGAGGGTGGAAGTCTTCTTCCCAAGGTTATGGGTTAGAGCCTTTAATGAATTTCGAAGATTCAATCAGAGGCCCAAACAGTTTGATGTTGGATTCTGACTGGAAATATAATGAAGATCTGTCACATAAAAGTGGTAATGGCATGCAGAAAGCTAAGGTGTGGCCTGAGTTTCAGTACAGTGAGATGTGCTTCAGTGATAGGATTATCATCGAGCTGAGTGAAGTCGGTGTATCTGTTGAAGCTGTGGTATGTTTTCTTTTTAACTTAAAATTGTTACATTTCCTGTAAATTTTTTTAGTTACTGTGTGAGTTTTATTTATGTTGCTTTAGTTCTCTTTCAATTTATATTCAATACACTTATGCATTTCTGCTGCCATAAGTGGTCTTTATTTTTATCTGATTACATTTTTGAGATAATCAGATTACTAGCATTACCTGGAGATTAACACTGATGATGTTCTTATGGAACCTAGAAATTCCTAAGTTTATTTTCTTAACTTTTCTTCAGTACGATCCTATTAACATCTGAACAGTCAAAGGCCATGCTCTGATAACTCCTTCCAGCTGTTCCTTTGTGATTCATCTTGCTTCGTTTTTTGGGTAGCTTGTTAGCTTTTACAGGCCTGCATTTCCCCTGATTGTTGGACTATTGGAAATATGAAAACATGTGGATGTATCTGAATAAATTGAAACAGGACAGATGTGTCCATATCCTTATTTGATAGCATCGTACCAAGAATATAAATAATTGGATTACTAACAGTGTGAAGTAAGAAAACATTTCACAAAATTTGAATATAGAAATTTTTGCGTAGGTCTATTCAAATTATTTGGGTGTATATATATATATATAATTGTAGTTTTGTATTGTATAAATTACCTTAAGATGTTGAATCCTGTCTTGTTCTGTCCCCACGACCTACTAAGTGAGCTGCACTGCATCATTTGCTAACATTTGATATTATGCTTTTGTTTTAATTGATCTAGAAACATGGAGTCAAAAGTTTTTGAACCAGTTAAAAAGCTTTTGTATCTGTAATGGATTTTCGCAAGGTTAATGGATACATATTTCTAAATTTTAGTCATATGAGTATCACAAACTTTAATCTCTATTTTCTAATAACCATAGTTTAAATTCTCATTATCTTCCATCTCTTAGTTTGTTCAACTAACTGGGCAAAACATTTAATATATGTTTTGACTGCTTCTGTTTCCATTTCAGCCTGATCTTGCACAGAGTGAAGACGAGGACATCAACACTGAAATCTGTAAATTAGAAGGCCAACTTCGTAAAGAGGTACTTATTGTTCACCAAGTGCATACATGTGTTGGTTTTAGATTAACTTGTTGAGTTTGGTTGACCCATTTCCTCAACATAATTTACCATGTTTCATCGTAATACTTTTTTTGATAGGTTGTGGATAAGAAAAACTTGTTATTGAAGCTGGATGGTGTTGTTAGAACTGCGAAAGAGACTCAGCAGAGGTATTTCAGATCATATTAACCTTTTATGGAAACAATTTATCATATTTCAAGCTCTTATGTCTACTTAATGCTCTCTACAGGGAATTTTCACAGCGTGCCATGGAAAGACTTCTTTTGATAGCATACGAGAAATATATGGTAACTACCCCGAATCTCCATTATGTAACTGTTTTCATTTTATTGGTTGGGCTAATGATTAAGATGCTGTAATGTATAGTCTGTTTATCAGACTCAGTTTTGATTAAGATCCTTATGTTTTATATTCAACATACTTCATTAAATAATAAGTGTTTTTCCCTTGCTATGTCTAGGCTTTCTGTGGTCCAAATGGTTCAAGCAGCAAGAATGTTAATAGAGCTGGTAGACACGCTGCACTAAGTTTTGTGAAACGAACGCTAGCACGTTGCCGAAACTACGAGGAGGTGGGAGCTAGTTGCTTTGATGAGCCCACTTTCAAGGATATATTTGGAGCAGCTACTTCTCACAGAAGTGGGCCAGATACTGCTTTACAAGGTATTGTAGTCACGATACTTTTTTTTTTGTCAACTGTTGAGTATTGAGCATCCTAGTCTCTCAATAGCAGTTTCAAGTTTTCCCTTTTTTATATATGTCTAGCATAAGGTTGCATTTGTTTTTGTAGTTTTTTTATTTTTTTTGCTTCTTTTTTAATCTCATCGCCCAACCAGTGGGGGTCTGATTGGTTGTCTTGTTTACAGATAACACTACAGTTAAGTCAGTCCATAGGGCCAGTGGATCAGATGCTTCGCGGGCAAGCAGTCACCTTTCGGATCTGTCATTCGCTAAGGAGGATCCCTGGACGAATAATGTAAAACAAAGGGAGTTATTGCTCGACGAGGTTGTAGGTAGCATAACGGGAGGAACCCTGAAAACGTCAGGCCTTGGTACTAATCTTGTCAGCAATACTAAAGGAAAGAGAAGTGAGAGAGACCGAGAAGGAAAGGGCCACAACCGAGATGGTGGTAGATCGGGCCGTCCATCATCATCAAATGCAAAAGGAGAAAGGAAGAATAAAACAAAGCCCAAGCAGAAAACAGCCAACATCTCTGCCCCTGCAAGCATTACTCCTAGGGATCCACAATTGCCTGCCAAAATAACGCCTTCCAGCAATGGCAAGGACAACATGTCAACTGCTGCTGCTAGGCGTGACGATGCGGCAAATGCTTCAAATGATGCTGAAATTCCAGACTTGTCTAACCTTGAGCTGCCCGGAATGGATGTTGACTTCGGCGGCTGGTTAAATATAGAGGACGATGATGGACTCCAGGATCTCGACTTGATGGGCCTTGAGATCCCCATGGATGACATCAACGAAATTAATCTCATGATATAACTTTAAATTTCACCTCTACGGGTCCCATAGAAAGCTCCTTATAGTGCACAGGTAACAGGTGATTTTCTCACGATAACCACCACCAACCAGCAGGTTTAACACCAGGCCAGATAGGCTTGAGGTAGTTTTGATAAAGTTTATAGAGACCTCTTCACAATCCCCACCCACATATTCCCCTTTTTGTACCATCGTGTAATTTGCCTCCCTACCTTGTACCGTATGTTACTGTCGTGTAGACGTGTACATATCTATTTTGGCATTGTACAAGGTAGGGAGGCCAGTTGGTTTATTTATCCAGGTGTACTCAAAAGGTTGTATATATCATGATGATCACCTAGTGCTGAAATAAAGCGCGTCAGTTATAGCTTTTACTAAAAAGTTTGCATATATCTTTCTTCATCTGCTTGGCACCTTGTTTGTTATGGCCTCCCGTTACAGTTGGCGCACACCATTTTTGCTACTTCGTTGTGTGGCACTCTGAAACGTTTTGCACGCTTCTCAGGGAGCAAGACCTGTTTGGGTCCTCATCGTGTGTAAATTAGATGTTTGGATGCATTTGTTGAACATGCTTCGTCGAATCTAGTCCAGTAGATTTGGCGAGTACCTAAGGTTTCTTTTTGTTGTTAAATGTGAACTGGCGTGTTGGAATATAGTGACATGATCAGATGATCAGATCGCATGAACTTTAATCACCGTACATGGTTCTCGGTCATCAAGATGCACACCATTTCCATGGCACATATGCTCTTTCCTTTTTTTTCAAAGACATTATTGTCCGGCATATATTAATAAGAAAGGTGAATGTTTTACAAGTGCACAGCGATCCCTGCCTGACTGACCGACAGGCAGGGCTAGTTACCAAACTTACTACTCACTAATGGTTGTGCCAACTAACCCTGCTAGATATGCTCTTTCCTTAAGTGCAGCATATTGCGTTATCACAACATAGTACGAACTGCTGTTACTTTCATATGTCCGTCTGGTAAAATGGTGTAAGATCATGCTAGCTAGTTAATGAGCCACAATTTCTTCAACTCCAAATCAAGAAGCACACGCATTGCACACGAAGAAATGAGTAGTAAACACTTCCGCTAGCAAGTTGTATTGTAACCGAGGGGATGGGGGAAAAAAATGGTTGTAACTGAAGGTTTGATCGTGTGATGAGGAATAAATGAGACAGCAGTGGAACAGGCGAGCGGCGTGCAGTGGCACGTCCACGTACGCCGGGGCGGTTTCGTTGGGTTGGGTAACGCCGCGGCCACCGAACCCCACCACTCCCTCTCGCTCGCAAACGCGCGCACGCACAACACATTGAATGATCGACATCCCAACCACAGCCCAACGGAACGAGCACCTCAACGGCGGCAGCGGCAGCAGCCATCACTGCTAGCTCCTCGATCAAACCGAACCAAACCAACGAATTCCCAGGAAAATCGATCGAAAGCTAGTTTTGAGATCTGTCGAACGGTTACAGTCTGTAACTTACTAGTACCTGCATTGCAGGTTAATTAATTACTGCTATCGATCGATATTGAGCTAAGCTAAATTAACCAGTACTACTATTAACTTGATCCTAGTAGCGATAATATGATGCATGACGAACGATGATTGTTGATGCTGCATGCGATGCGATTAACAACAAGGTGTTGGATGGTGATGAAACTTGCTGCAATGGATCTCTCGTCGGCGGCGATCACTCGGTCGGTCGCCGTCGTCTTCGTCTGGATACTTGCACGACGCCCGGATGATGGTACTGGTGGATGGATGGATCAGTCGTGGTGCCGGCCGTTGGCGGCGGCGCGGCCGTCCGTCGCCCCGCCGGCGTTGCTCCTGGGCGGCGCCAGGAAGGAGAAGGCGACGCCCGGCGGCGGCTGCATGAGGCCCATGACCCGGTGCACCTCCTCGACGATCATCCGGCGCATCACCGGCAGGAACCACGGGTCCTCCTCCACCCTGGCCCGCGTCTTGGCCGGCCCGTCCTCCGTCGGAGCGACGGCCCCTGCGGCTGCAGGGGCCCGCGCCCC
>LAPY01001564.1:95717-109295 GCA_000970635.1 Eragrostis tef
GCGGCGCGGGCGGCCCAGACGCGGAGCTCCTCCTCCTCGGCGTCGACGCTGCAGTCCAGCCCGAGGCGTGCGATGCGGTGGCACTCCGACGCCACGTCCGCCACCGCGCAGTCGAGGAGCTCCTCGAAGCAGCTCAAAGCGAGCTGCCGGGGCGCGCGAGGGCAGAGGAGAGAGATTCACCGATCAGATCGCGGATTGAAACAGAGGATTAAGGCCGCGGAGTGCGAGAGCAAGCGGGAGGGCGCACCTGGGATCGAGGGCTCAGGGGAGCCTCGTTGGAGGACGACATGGCTGCTGCCTTCCGGCCGATTTCTGATTCTTGTGCGGGGGTCTTCCTTGTGCTCTCGCAGACAATTCCTCTAGATCCCAAACCAAATGCTTACATTTTCGAACGGAGGTAGTACTAATTTATTTATTAATATCTATTCCGTTTTAGTGTTTTGGTCGGCACAAAAAGCCTTCATTCAATATTACATACCGTTTGATACCGGCCGAGATGACGGCAATTAAGGGTTTGCCCAAATTGATGATCAAATCGGCGAGATAACAAGAATTACAAGTTATTTTTCACTGCGTGCTATTTATGTTTATCTGTAGATTTGTGGAGATAATCCGGTTTCGAACCCCTCAACGGCAAGTATCGATTTGTACCATCCAAATTCAATGTAAATTATTATCCTAATATTATATATTTATAATCATTGCAAACCCGTGTGTCTATTTTAAGCATGATGGTAATTTTAATTATGTGTTCATGTATTGCTTCTATGTACAAATATATTTTTGACCAAAATGATACTCCTGTCCCAAAATAATTGACGTTTTTGACTTCCACGCATCAGGGTTTTAGGGTTGAGGCATCACGTCGATCATCCATTTTATTCATTTGTTTTTATAAATACTAAAACGTCATGATGAAAGTATAGTTAGTGATAAAACAAGTTGTAAATAAATAATACTATTTGCAAATTTTTTAAATAGAACAAATGGTCAAAAATGATATATGAAAATCTAAAGTGTCAATCATTCTGGAGCGGAGGGAGTACTCAGTATGAACAAGCAGTAGATGTCTCATTCCAACGGCCAAATTTTTGAAGATATTGTGTTAATACTTTGTATAATGTTTAAATTCGGAATATAGATATACATCATTAATATAATTAAAGTCTATACGCTTATATTTCATATAATCCCATATGTATTTTGGTCCAATGGTTAGAAACCATCTAATTCTAAAGGGACGTGTTGTCCATAAGATAACAATCAAAGATGCTACGTAGGTACACTTTGCTGTTGCCATTCACATGTGAATATGAAAAACAACAATTAACCTAATTTGTAGGGTAGCCAAACGAGTCATGATTCGTATTCCTTGAGTGAGCGATTGCGGAGCGACTCATATGTCATGCATGTTGATACCACATTGGCGAGGCTTGTGTCTTTGCTGTCTTTTCTTCTCATGCCGCTCATCCCTCTCCATCTCTCTTTATCTCCCATCATCAAATTTGATCCGGTATAGATATTATTGCGGTTAAACACAGATATGTGTTTTTGGCACAACTATCTATCTATCTATCTATCTATCTATCTATCTATCTATCTATCTATCTATCTATCTATCTATCTATCTATCTATCTATCTATCTATCTATCTATCTATCTATCTATCTATCTATCTATCTATCTATCTATCTATCTATCTATCTATCTATCTATCTATCTATCTATCTATCTATCTATCTATCTATCTATCTATCTATCTATCTATCTATCTATCTATCTATCTATCTATCTATCTATCTATCTATCTATCTATCTATCTATCTATCTATCTATCTATCTATCTATCTATCTATCTATCTATCTATCTATCTATGTAGTTACTTCTTTCTTTTATAATACTATGATTTTATCCTTGTAAATTTTTGCCAAAATACTTATGATTCTCATATTTCGATGCGTCAGTCTCACTTACCTATGCATTTCTATTACTATATCTTTTCTTCTAATTTTACGTGCTCAGCAGTTTTATCATTTCTTCTTGTTTCATGTGTCCAGAACTATCACAAGTATTGTGAAACAGATAGAGTAGCTATAATTAAAACGGATAGTAACATTAGAGAAGATAGTTTGACAAATATTTGAGAATAATTTATAGAATACAGTTTTAAAAAAACAAGAGAAAAAGGTAACTGGTGGGAGAACTTGAGCCCACAATTGAGTGGGTTCGCCAGCTCCGAGAGCTCCTCTCCACACTGGCCACGACCACGAGCTGCAGCAGGAGAGAGACAGGCGAGAGCTCGGGACAACGAGGCTGTTCCGGTGCCGTGTGCGTGGCGAGTCAAGTGGGCCTGTATAAAGCTTGGGCCTCATTCCAGACCGAGCCCAGCCCACAAAGTCCCTGCTCCAGGTCCCAAAACCAACCGAGGACCTTGGTGAACTCTCTCCCGCCGCCGGTATCGGTCTCGCACGGCGGCGCTACTCTCGCGCCGCCGCCCATATTCCTCCCCTACGTCGAGCCGGTTCCCGAGACCCTGAGGATCGCGCAACGCCGCCACTGAGCCGGTGAGCCAGGAAGGCACCGAAGCGCCCCGTTATCCGTGCGCCTTGCGACACCGGCCCGCCTCTGCCCATCCGCCGCCCCGCACCGGCGCCTGAAGTCCCAGGCCATGGAGTACAACCCAGGCGGCGAATCCCCCGATAATGTCGGCGGCGGAGACCTCCACCTGATCTGTGAGTTCTGCGGCTACGCCGATGACTACAGCCCCGATGACGCCGAATCCGGCTTCTTCTCGTGCCGCCAGTGCTCCGCCCTCCACGCCACCCAGGCCACCGCCGCCGACCCCCACGAATTCCACGCCACCGGCAACATCTCCGTCCGCCGCGTCGCCACCCAACCCACCCAGACGCCTAAGCCCCGTACCCCTGCGCCCTATCTGACACCTCACGCTGCTGCCGCGGCCGCCCCTGCCGGACCCGTCTTCGATGACGAAGTTATACGAGGCGAATCCCCCGATAATGTCGGCGGCGGAGACCTCCACCTGATCTGTGAGTTCTGCGGCTACGCCGATGACTACAGCCCCGATGACGCCGAATCCGGCTTCTTCTCGTGCCGCCAGTGCTCCGCCCTCCACGCCACCCAGGCCACCGCCGCCGACCCCCACGAATTCCACGCCACCGGCAACATCTCCGTCCGCCGCGTCGCCACCCAACCCACCCAGACGCCTAAGCCCCGTACCCCTGCGCCCTATCTGACACCTCACGCTGCTGCCGCGGCCGCCCCTGCCGCACCCGTCTTCGATGACTTCGACATGCCAAACGGGCCCCGGGACTTCGCGCTTGGCGCCGACACGTGCGGCGGACACGAGGACCTGGGTGCCCGGATCCGGTGGCGCTACGTGCGAGGGCTACAGGTGATCCTGCAGCACCAGCTGGAGGTGCTGGTTGAGCGGTTCCGGGTGGGCGCGCTCGTGTGCGGCGTCGCCGGAACAATCTGGGTGCGCTGGGTGGCTGCCTCCAAGGTGTTCGACGAAATGTGGGTGCACCAGGTGCTTGCGGACCATGAGGCATCGAAGCGACAGATGCGTTCATGCGGCGGAGGTGATCACTTTAGTCCCTTACGTGTGAATCAGAAGAACAGAAGGAACTAGATATGAATGTCTCTCTCTTGTGTGCAGATGACAAGAAGCCTCACGGGGTGAAGCTTGAATTTGATGATGAAATCTTGCCCCAAGGAAGAGACAGGCGCAAGGTTGAGTTTTCCTTTCTGCGGTCATTAAGGACGCTGCTGCCTGTTTACTCAACATTGGCTGTTTCTTTCTTGGCCTGTCATGTTGCCCGTGAAGCCATCCTACCGACTGACATTTACAAGTGGGCAATGGAAGGCAAAATCCCTTATATGGCAGCATTTACTGAAGTAGACAAGCTCCTTGGGAGGTCTATGCAAGAATGCCCTTTGGATGCACGGCAGCTGTTCAGGCCGGTGCGAGTTATTGGAGCGTGGCAACTGGAAACTGCAGCAGGATCCATAGCAGAAAGAATAGGCTTAAAGCTACCTTCAGTTAACTTCTATGCAATTGCTCTACGTTGCTCCAAGGACTTGTCACTACCATTAGAAAAACTCATTCCACATGCATGCCGAATTTATGAGTGGGTGATGCCTGCAGAACTGTGGTTATCCAGTAATCCTGCTAGAATCCCTACACGGGTTTTTGTAATGTCTATACTAGTAGTATCTCTACGAATTCTGTATAACATCAATGGTCAAGGGATATGGGAGGTGAGCTTTTGTTACAGAGTCCAGTTCCCAAAGTCATCTGGGATCTTTGATAAATGCTAACGAACAGAAGTTATGTTATGCTGCAGAAGATTTGTGAGGAAGGAAGAAACACAAGTGGATTTTATTCTGGCGCAAATTCACCACCCTTCATGAAGCCTGGTGGTGGTGACAGTGAGGAACTTGAAGAACTATTGCGCACTGTTGCAGCTTCCTATGATAAAATCAACGTTGGGCATGGTAAATTTGGATGCTCATTGCCTTGTGTACATTATTTTCATCTTTAGTTATGCCATTTTTTGTCTTATGCTGACTACATGTAGTATAAATTGGGTTTTCTACGACTTTCTTGCCTTCTTTAGTTAAGAACATGCCAGCTTTTGTCCTACGTCCGACTTATTGTAGCATGAACAGAGATTGCTGTGACAAAAATATTGTTCATCTGGTTGTTTGTTGTTCCTATGGATACATAGATATATATTCACGCTCATGGTTATGGTACCTGCTACCTGTCCTGCTTGGTAATGAATAGTGAAGAAATGTTGGGTTATGCCTGTTCGTTTCGTTTAGGACTAAAGTTTAGAGCGGAGAATCTTGGTGTTTAAGATTATTAAATATAGTATAATCACAAAACTAATCACAGAACGCCTGGCTAATTTACGAGACGAATCTAATGAGAGTAATTAAGCCGTGATTAAGCCACGATTAGACGCTGGTTACTGTAGCATCACTGTAGCAAAACAGAGATTAATTAGGCTCATTAGATAGATCACATAAATTAGCACTTATTTATAAAAAGGTTTTGTCATTATACTTTATTTAATACTTCTAAATAGCAAGATTCTTCGAACTAAACTTTAGGACTAAAGTAAACGAACAGGGCCCAAGACTTGAACATATGTTGGTGCCAGGCATCATTCAGTGTTGTGAAACTTGATAAATAGTTTATTAATATCATTCAATGCCTGTCAATTGACCCCGCGACATTGTACTATACACACCAGACGGAGAACATCCAACCACTTTGGATCACACTTTGATCATTACGATGAAGTTTAATTTCTGTTCTGTCTTTTTATATAGATGGTGTTGAGTGATTTGTCATTAGTACTTAAATCGGGTCCATCAATTCTTTTCTATAAATTTTGTCAGTGTGATTGTGATGTTGTGTAAAATGAGTCTTATAATAACTGTTTTGTTGTTCTTAATATTGGTTGACTTGTTTCTCTTTATATTCCAATAAAGATATGTCTATGAGTAAGTTACAATGGTTTTCTCGTGAATATTCCTGGTTGACACTTATGCAGCTGTAGGAGCTACTTCTTAAGGGCTGTTCGTTTCGTTTAGGACTAAAGTTTAGGGCAGAGAATCTTTGTATTTAAGAGTATTAAATAAAGTATATTTATAAAACTAATTATAGAATCCTGAGCTAATTTGCAAGACGAATCAAATGAAGGTAATTAAGCTGCGATTAAGCCACGATTAGGTGATGGTTACTGTAGCATCACTGTAGCAAAACATAGATTAATTAGGCTCATTAGATTCTAAATAGCAAGATTCTTCGAACTAAACTTTAGGACTAAAGTAAACGAACAGGGCCCAAGACTTGAACATATGTTGGTGCCAGGCATCATTCAGTGTTGTGAAACTTGATAAATAGTTTATTAATATCATTCAATGCCTGTCAATTGACCCCGCGACATTGTACTATACACACCAGACGGAGAACATCCAACCACTTTGGATCACACTTTGATCATTACGATGAAGTTTAATTTCTGTTCTGTCTTTTTATATAGATGGTGTTGAGTGATTTGTCATTAGTACTTAAATCGGGTCCATCAATTCTTTTCTATAAATTTTGTCAGTGTGATTGTGATGTTGTGTAAAATGAGTCTTATAATAACTGTTTTGTTGTTCTTAATATTGGTTGACTTGTTTCTCTTTATATTCCAATAAAGATATGTCTATGAGTAAGTTACAATGGTTTTCTCGTGAATATTCCTGGTTGACACTTATGCAGCTGTAGGAGCTACTTCTTAAGGGCTGTTCGTTTCGTTTAGGACTAAAGTTTAGGGCAGAGAATCTTTGTATTTAAGAGTATTAAATAAAGTATATTTATAAAACTAATTATAGAATCCTGAGCTAATTTGCAAGACGAATCAAATGAAGGTAATTAAGCTGCGATTAAGCCACGATTAGGTGATGGTTACTGTAGCATCACTGTAGCAAAACATAGATTAATTAGGCTCATTAGATTCATTTCGAAATTAGGACTCATCTGCTAAAAAGGTTTTGTCATTAGACTTTATTTAATGCTTCTAAATGTTGGAGGAAACGAACAGGCCTAATGTTGGATATTGACTTGAGTTTTCTTATTTTACAGATTACTCGAGTAACCTCCAATCATATCTCAAATACTGCAAGGAAGTTATTTTTACTGGCATTACTTTCTCAGCTGAAGAGGATCATCTGATAGAGATATTCTCAGATATTTACAAAGGCAGAGAGGTAATGTAATTAACTTACAGTATGCATTAGGCAGATCACAAGAACAACAACAAAGCGTTTTAGGCCCAGGCAAATTGGGTAGAGAATCACAAGAATCAACAACAAAAGTTATTAAAAAAAGTAACAGAAAACATAAACAGATGTAAAATGCAATAGAACTCCAGTGAAAAAGGTCGGTGGAGGCCGATAGCCTATGTCACAGTTTTGGTACGTGGATCAATAATTTTCATGCGCTCCTATCTGTGGATAGCTCTTTGTTGATATTCCAGCCCTTCAAGTTTCTCTTCACAGACTCCTCCCATGTCAAGTTTGGTGTACCCCTGCCTCTCCCTACATCATTTTCTGTTTACGTAAATACAGCAAGGGAGGCCCCAACTGTGTTATTTATTATAATTATATATAAAAAACAAAGGAGAACAAAAGAAAAACTATACAGCAAGAGAGCTAGTGGATAACTTCCACTCAAAGACAAATTTGTACAGTGAGCCTCACTAAAACGATATGCCTGAAGTTTGCATTCATCCTTGAACAGCTTTGGAAGCTAGGACTGGTATTGTCGAAAATTTTCTTGTTCCTTTGCTTCCAGATGTTCCAGGCAGCAATTATCATAGTTCTCAATGTGTGATACATTCTCACTTATCCAACTATGCACCGGTGCCCATGGGCACCTCCACTGGATATGTCCAGACCATCTCAAGCTATGCTGGGCAAGCTTTTCCTCAATGGGTCCCACCCCTAGCCTCTCCCATATATCGTCATTCGGGATCGGATTGTTTCTTGTATGGCCTCAAATCCATCGCGATATACACATCTTTTGCTGCACTTAAGCATTGGTCATGTCGCCTTTTAATATTCCAGAATTCTTCTCCATACAACATTGCAGATTGGATTGCGCTGTACTAAATAGTCTGCAGTGGTTATCATGTCAGTCTGCCAATGCCTCCATTAAATTTCAAATTCAAAATCTTTTCTTTGCTTAAAAGAAAATAGGACCATTTGATGAAATGAAAGTAATAAATGCAATGCCTTTTTTTCTCCCCCTCTTTCTCTCCCCCTGGGGATGAGTAGTATAATTCTAGTGCTCTTGCACTAGCTATGTTCCAAACTGAAATATATTTATATATACCTATGATGTTCTGTTGCAGAATGCTCATCCAAAAGAGCAAGTAAAATCCGAGTCCAATGGTGTTGAAGAAACGGCAATTCCAAGTGGAGTGAACAAGCGCTTTCGAGATGGAACATTTGTTGAAGCAAGTACCCTTTCATCATCAATAGAGCATGATGCATTACAATTGATTAAATCAGAGATGCAGGATCATGGATTTCATTATATGCCACCCAGGAAACCAAGGGATTCAGATGGCTATCTTCGTTATAGAAGAAGGAAACTAATGGGTGGTTTTGTTTATGTTGCACATGCTGATTATTACGTGTTGCTGCGGGCTTTTGCAAAGCTTGCTGAAGTCGATGTTCGTATTATGCATACGAGCGTGCTAAAACTTGAGAGGAGACTTGCATTTATAGAGGAACGGATAGGAAGAAGCTTGAACACTTTGAAGAACCTCTCTAGTGAAACAAAAGATGAGCAAAGACCTGTATCAGGATGAAAGTTTTAACGGAGTCTTATAGCAGTGATTGCTGAACATTAAACTGTCTGTGGTGGAGGTGGCAAATCTGGCTGTCTGCGATGCCTGGAGGGCAACAATGATGAGGAGGTAGCAGAGGTCTGGGGGCTGCAATAGAAAGAGAAGATCTGGAATCTGGGAAAAGAATCACCAAATGGCTAGAGTTGAATGAGTTCAAAGGAAATGGTTGAACCTATTAAGGTCAGTAAGGTCGTACCACTTACTCTCTACTTTTGTTCCATAACAATAGTCCAACAGTAAGTTGAGGACCATGGTGACGTAATTTTGTACCGTATACAATATGTATACCGAAAGATTTCTAATATCTTTTGAGCTTGATCCTTATTTTATTGTGAAAACTATTTCGGAAACAGTAATTCAGTGGCGCCAAGGCTCTGCACGCCAAATATGTTATGTTTCTGCAAAAAGATACATTTAGTTGCATGTTTTGCATAATCATGGTTCTGGCATTAAAACTAATTGACAAGACAGACACGTTATGTTACCACTTTGCTATTTTCAGAAAACTTTTGACACAAAATTCCTGGGTAAAGCAGATGATTTTCCTCCTTGTTAACGTCTTTGTCGGGGTAAAACATAGACTAATGGTTTGATTTTGACCATTCTGTCAGACGGTTACACAAATGACCAGGACTACTGCACAATGGA
The DNA here is from genome assembly GCA_000970635.1 of Eragrostis tef. NCBI lineage: Eukaryota > Viridiplantae > Streptophyta > Magnoliopsida > Poales > Poaceae > Eragrostis > Eragrostis tef. Next base: position 104,799 of record LAPY01001564.1, read on the forward strand.
GGGATAGGGTGTCGAGTGCTGGTGCATGGCAAGTAGCGATGGAAAGGATAGCAGGTTCGATGGCTGATGGTTCTTCGATTGTACATGATAGATTTCGCTCGTGCATGCAACTTTATTTCAGAAGTCCTGGTACTGCGATATCGTGCTATTGTATGTAACTTTATTTCATGAGCAATCTTGAAGTACATGATCATCTCTAACCTCTGACAGTCGATGAATTCCAGAACCACTTAATCAATGTGTCTTTGTCACCTCTATATTGGTTGATATTTCATCTTTGAGAAATTAAGTTGATGTGCTATTGTTTTGTATAGCCATGTTTTTGCCTGTGATATTCACAGCAGCCGCAAGAGAAGGCTCTCAAGTATGGGAAATGGAAATTTGTAGCAAAACAATCCCGATAAAATCTCTTTGCCGAGATACCTTCTCTTGCTGACTGCAGATGAAAATTAGCAGAACCTGCAAAAAACAGTTTCACGTAGAGCAAGACAATAAGCATAAAGAGTAGCCCAAAGCCCGTGAAAATTTCCAGCCTCGCTCGCCACGACTCACTCCGTTCGACTGACCTGTGGACCCCTCGGACCGCATCGCGCGCTCCGTTACCTTTTCATCGCCAGGCTGGCATCCTCTTCTTCTCTGCCGCGCGCCATTTCGAAACCCAAACCCCAAACCCCTCCTCCTCCTGCTCGCCTCCTCCCCCCATTCCCCACCGCTACCGCCTTCGCTTCGTCCGCCTCCTCTTCGGGGTCTCGCCGGCGGAATCTGCGAACGAAGCAGCAGCCCGCCTCCGCCCCCGTCCCCGCTTCCGCCTCCGTCCGACGCCACCGAGGTACGGCCGCGTCGCGCGCGCTCATCTACGCGACTACGCCTCCCTCCGCTCCCTCCCGCTTCTCCTTGCTGCGAAATACTAACCCTAGTCCCGTCCTCCTCCTCCTACAGGTTCGCCGGGAGGATCCTCCGCCACCAGTCCAACGCCGCTGCATGGCCCGTCGTCTCCGCCTCCTCATCCACCCCCTCCACCGCTGATGTATCAGGTGGGTGACGCTACCTCCTGTGCCTAACCAGCTCCTTGCGCCTGGGGTTCCTCGAATCGGCTTGCATCGGTCGAGAAATTTTGAATCGGCTCGATTTGGTTGGGTGTGGAATTAGGAACATGACGCGGTCGAACAGCGTGAGCAATTGGTTCGATGGGGATTTTTTGGGGGCACGTTTCCAGAATGTGAAAAATTGATCAGTGCGGGGAAATTTAGGCACGTTGAGGAATGGGATTCAGGTTTGCTCAATTCTCATGCGTAGACAATGTGTTTGATCACAGCTTACCTTCCAGGGATAGTCGAATTATTTTGTCTGCAATGACCTCCATTCGGTCAATTTTGCCAAATTAGCAGGACATTTGGGTCTAATCATACTATTTCCTGTGCTTAACCAGCTCCTTGCGCCTAGGGTTACTCAAATCGGCTTGCAGCGGTTGAGAAGTTTTGATTCTTTTTTCATGTTTCCAGAATGAGAAATTTTGATCCGTACGGGGAAATTTTCGCACGTTGGGGGATGGAATTTAAGTTTCTGTTCATGCCCATCCGTAGCTAACCTGTGTGGCCACAATTTACCTTGCTTTGCTTGTTTAATGAATTATTTCGTTTCTTATGATCTGCATTCAGTCAATTTTGCCAAATTAGCACATCTAATTAATTACTGTTGCTTCCTTTCTGCAGATATGCTTCCAGGCCCCCCTCTCCAACCTCCTCCTCCACCGCCGGTGCTCATAGGATTACCCTCGGTGCCGAGCCCGTCGCCACCAGGCCCGCAGTCTTTGTCAATCGGTTCCAGCCTCGCCATTGTTGTCGTCATCATCATTGCCACGGCCACTGTCACAATCTGCATTGTGCTCCTCCGCCGAGGTTGCCGCCGCCGTCGCCACCTGTCCTGCTCATCACTCTCCCCTCGCTGCAGCTTCTCCCCAATGACTTCCTTTTCCTTGTCGTCAGCTGAGCCTGAAGTGCCTTCTGGTGGTTCAGCAGCTGTTTGTGCTTCGCCTAGGGGCAGGGTTGGCATGTCCTCACTTGAGATGGTTGGGGTGCCTTCAGCTCGGAAGGAAGCTGGTAAAGCTCTCGGCTCAGCATCTGTGTCACGTTCTGCAGAAGGGTCAGTGAAGGGGACAGAGTTGGCAGCAGCATCCTCTGCCATGGCTGTGACGGGGATGTCTGGGGTGCTGGTGCCCTCAGCGCCACCTCTTCCAGAGGTGGAGCATTTGATTTTGGAGTTGCTTGCGTGCCCTCCACCAGTGACGAAGCCCAGGAACACACTCTGCCTCATTTGCAACCATGAGTTTCTACCTACTGATGTGCCCCTCATCCTCACAGTGTGTTCTCATGTTTTTCATCAACCATGCATTATCACCTGGCTCCGCCGCACCACATCGCCATGTTGCCCATCCTGCCATGCGTCTATCAACATCCCCAGCCGAGACAAGACCAGCTTCTGCTCAGATCGGTATGACATTGAGTCACAGATGCTAGTGCCAGCCACGCCTGGTGATGAGGTGGCAGAGGCTGTGGGAGGATCCCGAGGGTGGCTGCGCTCCTCCTTGGATAGACTTTCTGGGAGCTTGATGGGGTGCTCCAGCAACCGTGCTACAGCAGTGGTGGTGCCGATTTGCTCACGGCGCACCACTGGAAGCTGGAGCCTGTCCTCGAGCGGCCGCCTTGGACATGACTCGCATCGTGTTGAGGAACAGCTGGCACCATCAGTTCCACTTGGTGAGGAGGTGTCAGAGGCTACAGGGGGTTCTCGCAGGTGGCTGAGATCTTCTTTAGCGGCTCTGTCTGGCAGCTGGAGTGGGTTTAGCAAGTGTTCCGACGCACTGGTGTTACCAGTGTACTCAAAGCAGATAACTGAGACTATGGGGTCAAGTGGCCACAGCAGCACGGATTCGCGGTCCAGGAGGTGGGATCTTGAGGCTGCTACACCAAAACCAGAGAGGCCATCAGTGTTTGACAATCTCAGATGGTTCTTTGGAAACTAAGGCAGGTAACTAAGAGCTCAGCAGTTATGTGAATGCATATTGTGCTGAATACTATTCATCATAACCAGCTTCGTCTCTCATCTCTTTAAAGGATCTGGTTATAATTCACTGTTCAATTTGCAGGCTAATGACCATAGAGTGTACATATGAGATACGAAATGCATCACAGAGGCAGCATAATTTTTCATTGGACATATAGATTGGAGCAGGTTTGTTTTTGTAAAGTGTTGTTAGGTGTTGTTTCAAATCATGGGCTGTCATTGGTTATGCTTCAATCCAAGTGAAGTTGGTTGCATTACAGTACTGAAAATTGAAGAGGTGAAGTTGCCTGCAGTTCTTAGGATGAACTCAATCCAGGGAAAAAAAAAAGTTTGTCAGTATGTGCACTGCTGGTCATATGAAATGTGGAGCATGGTTTTCCAAATGCTTGGGTTTTGCCTTAACTGATCGAAAAATATTTGTAAACAGATATACAAAAGTGTTCTGTTGATGTTCAGTTTCGTAGTTTTTTTGTTTGTATAGCGTACTGTTTGAACTAGGTGATGCATAACGCATTTTGATTCTCTGAACTTCATTTTCATCGTTTGAAAGGAGAATATAACATGACTAATCTGAGATGAAACGAAGGAAGATGCTTGTGTATTGTTATGCTGTCACAATGGCAATACTGTGTGAGCAGAAATCTATGGTTTCGAAATGTCCTGTTTCTTATTTGCATGAAACCCCTTAATTTCTTCCCTCTTTTGCTACTCCCTCCAATGATTTTAAATATGACAGCGGTTAATTCGATTTTGAGCTAACCAATGCCTTATGATCATTCTTGCATGTTGTTTGCGATCATGGTTTTCCTTTACGACAAGACAGCAGGACAACTTGACCTCCTGGTACAGTAGTATGGTTATTGGTATCGCGCTTTGCTCTGATTCCTGAGGCAGGTCCACCTCATATTATGTCAGCAATACCTTCTGCTTTTATTTTTCTGTGGGAGCAAATCAACCCCTTACTTAATTGAGCACATACCCAATAATACGTCTAGCATTGACACGCAAATTCCTTTTCGCTTTAAGGCTCCATCTTCTTCACACGTGCTCTCAAAAGAGCATGCACATCTTTACCTTAGCTTGGATTCGATGCACACTTACCAACATTGACACCAGTAGCTCCACCTTCGTTTTCCGTTAACCGGTTAGGACTGTCGCTGTTTTGTAATTCCTGTCGCATGATTTTCTATGTACACTAAGTAAGCGTAGCTATACTATCATCTTATTTATGTATTACCTTCGGTTGTAAATATATGATGTTTAGAACAGCTAATCTAATTTGAATTGAACATTAGATGTTTTATAATGGAGGTAATATATACTTCCTTTGTTTTTAATTATATTGCAACGTTGACTTTTTCGTTAAACTTTGAGCAACAATATAGAATTAAATAATTACTTTTTGAATGTGAAATGAATATCATTGGATTCATC
>LAPY01001565.1:1720-25077 GCA_000970635.1 Eragrostis tef
AAAAATTTAAATTGCATCTCTACTGCATCCAATCAATTTTGACAGTGTTTAACGGCCATTCATTATGAAACTTTAAAATTTTAGAGCATATTGAAGTTTATAAAGTATTAGGAATTATTTTACTGCAAAATGAACCAAAAATATATATTGAACTGCCTTTAAATTACTTCTGGTTGACTTGACATGATATAATGGATACGCATATCATTGATGAATAAGTAGTGTTGCCAGAAATTGCGTTTTTTTGCAATTCAACCATAAAAGTGGAGGCAGTGTCCTTATAAAGACCAGATAAAGATACCAGAACGTACTTTATACATGCGTATCCCAACTCTCGGAAACGCTGGAACAAATGGGAAGTAGGAGGGCATTGAGGATAATCTCTTGAACGGAGGAATTCATCTTTCAAAATTGACAGAGCAGTAGAGAACTTGAGAGCTTTGATTGCATAATTGCAGCGCATGATCTAAAACAATGTGGAAAGAAGCATTAGCACAAGCAACAGAGGTAATGATGTTGATGAGACCACAGATTAAGCTCACTTGGGTAAATTGAGGGCCAGCTTGAGATAATGATACAGCAAGATCTCCACAAACAGGGGGGCCTCTGGCTAATATGTCCAATGACCTTGGAGTAATGCGTAAACTATCAAACCTGCAACAAAAGAATTATAACCAATGCAACATGAGCAGAACATGGAGATTCAACCAATAAAAGAAAAAAAAAGAAGAAAAAAAACTATGAGAAGGTTCTGCAAATAAAAACAGCAAAATGAATCCTTGAAAATCAGATAGCACTGCCTCTGCTAAATTCAACAAGAAGAATAACTAACTGGCATATTAAATGAAGGTCAGGCAAAACTCGATACCTTGAGGTTATTTGGTACAGCACCTCTGAAAGATCAAGTTTTTGCTCAAAGTGTTGCTGCATGGTAGCAAATCCAATAAGAAGAGGTTCAAGAAGCCCGATTAAACAGCTCCTTATTTCCACTCCCTTTTTCTGTCTTGGATTTATATCCGTCGGGTTTACAAGCAGCAATCGATCGTTCAATGCACCAAGTAATACTGCAGTTATAATGCGCATATGGCTTAGCTCAGCACTGACTAATAGGAGGAAGAAATACTAACATAGTAATAGCACGCTAACAGCACAGGAAACATCCCAAAGATTATAGGTCAATCATTTTTATGTACAAATGCAACTTGAAATTGGGAACTACTGGATCTTACCAGAACGAGGAAAGCTAGTAGAAAGGATTGATCGGACTTTGTTGTCCCAGCCAAGCATACTTATCGCAGTTGCACTTGAGAAAATAAGTGCTGGTCCAACCCACAACATTGAACGATAGTACAGAGTGGTTAAGTGCTCAACAAAATAAAATGAAATTTTAGAACAGATAATAAGCATGCTAGAACAATTTTTTGTAGGAGAAGGTAAATGCTAGACTTAGATAAAAGGATATTGATGGTAGACCCCGATCAAATTTCGTTGAGCTGCTTGATAGTACGTCAAGATCAGCAGTGGCAATTAGTACCCTCTGATTTGTCAATATTCCTACTACTGGACCTCTTTGAGTAGTTTGCCAGTGGACCTGCATGGGGGAATTTCGATTTCAGTCAAGTGCAGTTAAGTAGCTAACTGCGCCTAAGATTTAATGGTGGAACTAGATTACCAGTTTTACCTTTACATGAACTTCAAACACACATATACTATCTACAGCAATTTATTTCTTTTCTTTTATGTATATATATAAAAAAAGAAGGCTTTCATGAAAATGAAAATGGTGCATGCCCTGTACAGCTATCTAATGGACACTTTCTGCATGCAGTAAGTTCATTATATTGTCTCAGGTCATATTAAAAGCAAAGGTCAAGTGTAAGAAGGCGGTTTCCATTCAACCACTTTCTCTCTATATTTAGTATTCTTCAATTCAAGCGAAAGCAAAAATCAACTGCACACAAATGCAAGAGCGGCTTCGCTACAAAATTCAAGATGTGAAAAATTCAGATTGGTTGCCTCAGCAAATCAAATATTTTTTTCCTAGTTGTGCAATAGCGCTCAAGCCAAACCTCCTTCCTAAAATATATATTGGAGCATTATCCTCAATATTCAAAGCTCAGTAGTGGACATCAAGGAGAGACTTAGTCAGAACTGAAAACCTGAAGAACCGTCTCAGTCGGTTTCAACTTGATAAACTTCTTCCCGTCGGTTTTTGTTGTGATGGATAGTCCATTGTCCGTAGACAGCCTATATCCTTGTAGGAGCTTCGCAAGTCCAATATGTTTTCCCGAAATCACATATAACAAGGTTGATTCTACATAGTGGAACAATGCATTGGTCAGTGACGATTCTCCAGCATTCTATACAGAAAAAAATTCAAACAACCACTGCGTCCTCTCTTTATTTTATTTTTATCTTTTTGATGAAAACGCGGAAGCAGGATGAGAGGAATATTATCGAGTTAACCTACCTAGAGGAGCAGAAAATATGCGATCAACCTCTGATTCAAAAGTGAATTGCAGAGGGCCTTGTCGTTCTGATGAGTTAGCAGCATTATCAGCAAACGTGTTTTCTTCAAGCACAGCAGCATTATTTTCAAGAGCTTCCTTCGTGGCTACTGCTTTGAGACCAAAGAGATTCAGGCTAGTTCTATCTTCCTCCAAAATAGCATATTGGTTATCATCTGGGCCCAGAAAAGCAGCATCTCGACCTAATAAAGAGGAACATGATGCAATTGTGAGCAAGTCAGGTTGAAGTTTCAAAAAGTCCCAGCTAAATTGATAAGTAAGATGCATGCAGAAGAGGGACCTTTCATTGAACTTCCTTTGCTGTTCACTGTTTGTAGATCGGTCTGCTCCCAGTAAAGAACAACTTCATGCACAACTCCATTTGGACCACTTAACTCAAACACAACAAGAAACAAGTGCTGTTTTGGACTGTATGACATATACTTGGGATGGCATTCCATATTTGAGGGAATCTGATTGTGGGGTACATGAGAATTAGAAAACAAATAACAAGGAAAATAAATAAGAAAATGTCGCTCTATCAGAGGGTCAATACCGTAGAGTAAAGCTTCTTATATAGATTGTCAGCCCCTGATGATAAGTTATGGGCCATCAGATTGAATCCATCCAAATATCTTTTATGTATATATATAAAAAAAGAAGGCTTTCATGAAAATGAAAATGGTGCATGCCCTGTACAGCTATCTAATGGACACTTTCTGCATGCAGTAAGTTCATTATATTGTCTCAGGTCATATTAAAAGCAAAGGTCAAGTGTAAGAAGGCGGTTTCCATTCAACCACTTTCTCTCTATATTTAGTATTCTTCAATTCAAGCGAAAGCAAAAATCAACTGCACACAAATGCAAGAGCGGCTTCGCTACAAAATTCAAGATGTGAAAAATTCAGATTGGTTGCCTCAGCAAATCAAATATTTTTTTCCTAGTTGTGCAATAGCGCTCAAGCCAAACCTCCTTCCTAAAATATATATTGGAGCATTATCCTCAATATTCAAAGCTCAGTATTGGACATCAAGGAGAGACTTAGTCAGAACTGAAAACCTGAAGAACCATCTCAGTCGGTTTCAACTTGATAAACTTCTTCCCGTCGGTTTTTGTTGTGATGGATAGTCCATTGTCCGTAGACAGCCTATATCCTTGTAGGAGCTTCGCAAGTCCAATATGTTTTCCCGAAATCACATATAACAAGGTTGATTCTACATAGTGGAACAATGCATTGGTCAGTGACGATTCTCCAGCATTCTATACAGAAAAAAATTCAAACAACCACTGCGTCCTCTCTTTATTTTATTTTTATCTTTTTGATGAAAACGCGGAAGCAGGATGAGAGGAATATTATCGAGTTAACCTACCTAGAGGAGCAGAAAATATGCGATCAACCTCTGATTCAAAAGTGAATTGCAGAGGGCCTTGTCGTTCTGATGAGTTAGCAGCATTATCAGCAAACGTGTTTTCTTCAAGCACAGCAGCATTATTTTCAAGAGCTTCCTTCGTGGCTACTGCTTTGAGACTAAAGAGATTCAGGCTAGTTCTATCTTCCTCCAGAATAGCATATTGGTTATCATCTGGGCCCAGAAAAGCAGCATCTCGACCTAATAAAGAGGAACATGATGCAATTGTGAGCAAGTCAGGTTGAAGTTTCAAAAAGTCCCAGCTAAATTGATAAGTAAGATGCATGCAGAAGAGGGACCTTTCATTGAACTTCCTTTGCTGTTCACTGTTTGTAGATCGGTCTGCTCCCAGTAAAGAACAACTTCATGCACAACTCCATTTGGACCACTTAACTCAAACACAACAAGAAACAAGTGCTGTTTTGGACTGTATGACATATACTTGGGATGGCATTCCATATTTGAGGGAATCTGATTGTGGGGTACATGAGAATTAGAAAACAAATAACAAGGAAAATAAATAAGAAAATGTCGCTCTATCAGAGGGTCAATACCGTAGAGTAAAGCTTCTTATATAGATTGTCAGCCCCTGATGATAAGTTATGGGCCATCAGATTGAATCCATCCAAATAGAATGCTCTAACTGGATACTGAACCACACGGTTTTCCTGGTTGAAGAAATTCAGCTCCAGATGGAATGGCTGACATTACAAAATTAATGAACTTTTTAGAGAGTGAAAAAGGAAGCACATAAGTGGGAAAAGGATAAATAGTTCTAACAGTACCTGACAGACAGGAACATCTCGCAAAAGGTTGCTAGGTTCCGAAATTGTAACAAGAGGTAAACGAGGTATTGGGCCACTTTTAGCATGCCCCTCCATGAAATGCTGCATAGATGGTGTATAAGAAATTAGAAATGATTTACAAAACACAAGTATCAGCAGAGCTGGTGGAATTAATAACAAATGGACAAGGGCTTGGGTCATGGAGCATAAGATGTCAGAAAAAGGGAAGGCCGGAATGGAAAGCTTTGCTGCTAAGCCAGCAACAGAGATGACAGGAGCCTGAGTCAGCATGAAACAACTCCACAGATTGCAGTACGGCAGAACTAAAATTACATGAGATTCTTTTGGGAGTCCTCACAGTCAAATAGTAAAACATTATTGATTTTTCTAAAGCACTGAAACTGTACAGGAAAAAGAAAAGGTCCTGTCTTAGAAGGGTTCAGTAAATTTGTTGATTTTGATTGATGTTGTACCAGTTCAAGTATTACACTAAATGAAAAGTGAAAGATATTATGCAGACAGTGTTGATGACTTGACAGAAGAGAAATGGCACTTACACTATGAAGGAATGCCTTCCTCGCAACATCTGAAATAGTTAGCTGGCTCTGGCTGACAACACGAAAGAAAAATGAAACCAAACCATCAAAAAAAGAATATAGCACGCATACACATAGAATCATTTTTGAGACCCCAAAAAGGAACCAAATTATGCAGGGATTATTAAATTTTACCCCTTCAAGTGCTGCTCTTGCAGCTGCGCCTGAAGTTGATGCTCCGCTAATATTCCAGATGAACCCAAGGCTAAAAGTTTCTCCTTTAAAACAGCAGCTGTAAAACCAGAACAAATCTTAACAATCTTGAACATGTATGAACCACTTGAAATATCTAAGTGTTACAGACATGCACAGCAGTTTTGAAATAGTAAGTCAGAAGCCAAGAAATAAAATCAGACTAGTGTAGCATAAACAGACAGATTTTAGGCAGCCTGTCCCATAAAACCAAGGTTCCCAGTACCACAAGTACCAAACTGAAGTAGACAATAGAATAACTACGTCAAAAGGAAACTTACCAGTTGATCCCCTAGCTCCCTGCAGAAGAGCAAAAAGTTGTCTCCTCCCTTCTCTCGTGTATGCAGCCTTATTCTTTGCAGCTTCTGTCCCAGACATATCCTGCAAATCTAAGATGTAAATGTTTCTGAAATTCTTGGTATAATGGGAAATACACGGGATTCATATACAGTGTGCCCTAACCGCAAAAATTACTGCAGCCAAATTGAACTTAGGATGCACTGCCAAGTTTTTGATTCGGGGTAAAGGGTACACTGCTTCTCCACCTTGAAGAGTTAGTATCTTTGTGATATCCATTGTCTCAACAGCTGCAACATTAACAAAGAAAATGGCTGTATAAAACTAGGGAGATATAGAATCTCCATTCAGCATGTAACACTGTTTGAACTTTACAAGGAGAATAAACTTATAAAGTGGCTTAAAAACTACAATCCTGCTAGGCCAATGCACAAAAGTAGATCACCCAGGTATACCACAAATCATTAGATAAAAGAAAAATGGGGTGTAAAGGGAATAGAGTTAGCTCGAGGCGACAAGTAGAAATAGCCAAGGAATTTCTTGATTTCCTTTTAAAAAAAAAGAAGGAAGAGCAAACTAACCTGCATGCTCAAAGAAATGAGTTTCCATAGGTTGTCTGTTCGGGTTAATTATAACTCGTGTCTTCCACACTTGAAGCGATCCATCCTTCGAAATTGTAACAAGTAGCCGTAGTGTAGGAAGCCAGGATACAGATGTGATAGGCTGGGAACCAGCCTGTGTACTAAGTAAAAAGTGAAAGGTAACAATTAGTCGGCAAGATGATAGAAAGGTGACCATGTCAGAGAAAGAGAAAATAGAAGATTTGGGAAAAATAAAATATATAAACAAACAACAGAGAGGTGCATCCAGATGATTGACTGGGTATAAACACATCATTAAACTTTTTCTTAATCCATGTTATGTTAAGGAACTGCAAGCATTATAATAGATCATATGTGTGTGTGTGGATGCAATATATCAGGACAGGTTCCAACAGATCCAACAGAAGGGTGACTATTAAATAAGAACAGAAACAAATAAATCCGAAACAAACATAGGGCAATTTTTTTGTAAAAAAAAAAAAAGGATGCTACTCATTTGTTGATCAGCCCTGAAGAAAATAACAATTCTAGGAGCAACTCAATGTTTGGATTTGGTTTCACAAATAAACGACATTTGATTAGTACTGAGATCAAAGTAGCACCATGTATTGGCAAGGGAAGAAGCAAACAATTTTATAAGGCATACTTACATTCCAATCATACCAGGCCTCTCAGTTGATACATCCCATGCCAGGAGAGTACCACCTCTATCACCAACAAAAATCCACTCTAGGGTCGGATGAAACCCGAAAGCACCAGCTCCCATAAGCTTAATTGTACTGTCAACAGCAACTGAAAAAATTGTGCAAACTAAGATGCAAATGGATGGTAGTTGTAACAAAAATATATTAAGATAATGTGCAGCATCTTACGTTGTAAGGTGTAGTGTACAGCATACGTCTGGATGTTGTAAGCTCGTATCAAACCTTCAGCATAAGCTACATACTAGAATCACAAGCTTGTATGTCAGGTATGGGATAAAAATGAAGAATACAAGACAATATAGAAGATTGTCGTATGCAATCTACAACAAGAAGCAAGTGAACATAAGGTTATATTTACCAAGACAGGGAGGCGAGGATGGCAAGCCAGGTTAACAATAGGCTTTTTAAGATCAGTCTTTATTTTTGTTGGTGGTCTCCCTCCTTCAACAGTCCCAACAACTAGACAAAACCAAAAGTGTTACAAGGAAGCAAAACATTTAAGCAAAACCAAATTAAGAAACACTTAAGCTACCTAAGCAAAAAGAAAAGAGCACAGAAAATATCAGCAAAACCAAGAGTATACCTGTTACACTCATTCTTTTGTGGAAACCGAAAAAGACAATAGGCTCAAGAGGTGTCAATGCAAGATGAACTTCTGTATCTATTGAAACATGATCTGACTTTTTCTCGGGCGAGTGCAACACAAGTGTCTGCTCTGTGGAGAAATCACAGGATCTGATTGTAGCATCCTACAGAACAAGATGTAGGGAGTCAAAGGTTGTGGAAGTAATTGACACAGGATGCGAAACGTACAACCAGCAGATCAGAGTTGTGCATGCACTCATATTTTGTTGAGAATAATATTGCTAACATTATATGGAAGACTATTAGAGAAAAGAGACTTAAGAACAAGCCTAGTTGCCTTCTAACAAGGTTGAATCATCATAAACTTTTCTTGACTTTCTGTGTACAGTACTGAACGAATTTGTTTTCATTTGAAGCTAATAACAAAAGGTTGTTTGCAATTCTATCCATGGATGGATTGACCCTGAAAAGGTTAAGCACAGAAACAAACCTCAAGAATTGCAATGACAATATGGCTAGTTGTAGGGCTATATGCCATACGAACAACACGAGCTCCAAGGTCAATTGAAGCTATCTTGCTTCCAGTCAAAGCATCAAATTCTGCAAACAAACGAGAATATTGAGAATTCGAGACTACTTCAAACTCAAAGATCCATAAGCATCACACAAGCCAAATAGCAACAAAAGCGTTCAGCTTAGTTCTTCAACAAAATTCAGAGGTACGTCTAGCGTTTGCAGTATTAACACTATCATATTTTATAACAGTAAGTGGTTCAATTGTCACCAAGTAGAAAATCATTTTCTTGGGAGAAGGTGTGTAAAGGATTAAATGAACCAAGACATAACTATTGTAACATCCCAGGATGTGATACCACCCTTCACTTCAACCAACTTACTCTACTGACACTAGTTCTCCAACATCCAATGTCGTGAATTTTTAGTACGCCAAGGATAATTGTTGTGGCACAAGATAATTGCAAAACCTTTTGAAATATAAGCCTCGACCTCGGACATTAATATGGAGATACGAAACTGTCACCCAAAGCAAATATCAAATTGTGAGCTAATCAGTGAACTATCCAACCCATTACCGCATACTGATGGTGATTGCAACGACAGGTGAACATTACTTGAGCAAGATAAATGTTCAAAAAATGGACTGATACAAAAGTGCCCATGAGCAGCTAAGCAGCCTAAGCTCACTTGGGGCCCTGTAGTTCAAGATAATCTCAACGCAAGGGGGGTGAGCAAAAGTGGCTAGGCTCACGAATTCAAGAACTACTCCCATTTCTGTCGCCCAAGCGAATACGATTCAAGTGTCCCCCGACCCAGATCAGTACCAGACTACCACTACAGCCCGGCCGCGGCGCGAGCACCCAACCCGAGCTTCCCCAGTGGTAGCTACAAGGCAACGACGACTAGGAGAGGCGCGAGTAACGTACCGACGACGTGCGTGCCGATGGCGACGGTGACGATGGCCTGGGAGGAGCGGAAGGCGGCGGCGTGCGGCTGCATCGGGCGGGCCGAGGCGCCGCGGCGGCCGCCGGCATGGCGGAGGTCGAGGTGCTGCACCGTCGCCCACTCCATGGTGGGGGGCGGATCTGGGGTGCTCCGGCGTCAGATCTGCCTGATCGCCGTGCTCCCGCGCCGGTCGGTCGGTCACTGATGCCGTCGCGTGGTGCCTCCTTTCTAACAAGCCATTTGACAGGGGGGGCCAATTGTAAAATGTTTCTCTTATGATAATTTTTGAATGAGAAAATGATTATTCAAGTATCATGGGAATTTCTAGTTATTGAATGAACACCAGACTAAACATTCTACAAAATCGACTTCTGCATTTTTTTGGTCACATGACACTACATTTTTTACGAAAACTGTTGTATTATATCAAACTTGTAAAAATGTGATGGTTAAAATATAGTGGAAGAGGAAGAAAGTGGTGATGCCGTCGCGTGCTGCCTCCTTTCTAACAAGCCATTTGACAGGGATTCTCAAAAAAAAAAAAACAAGCCATTTGACAGGTGGGACCAAGTTGTAAAATGTTTCTCCTATCATAATTTTCGAATGAGAAAATGAACATTCAAGTATTGTGGAAATTTCTAGTTTGCATTCAACCATAGTAAGCTCTAATTTATATTTGAGACACTAAAATCTTCTTTTTTATTACATAGCTAGACAATCATAACACTCATCCTTATGAGACAGTAAAATAGTTAGTGCCGCGTAACGATAGTCTACCATGATCCCTCGCTAAAATGCTTTACCATGAGGGATGTTAGATGGCCCCTACCTAATATTCTACAAAAGTCGGCTTCTGCAAATTTTGGTCCCATGACACAATACTTTTTTAAGACATTTGTTGTATAATATCAAACTTGTAAAAACGTGATGGTTAAAATATATAGTGGAAGAGAAAGAAAGTGGCATTCTCTTCTAAATCGTGGAGCCAATCACGTTACATCAACCTCCTGGTTCCGGTACATTCTTCTACTCGGTTAAACTGTGATTTGCTAATCCTTCAAAAAAAAAACCCAACTGTTATATGCGAATCAATTTGCGTTACGTTTCCTCAACTCATAGACGTATTACTGTTTACCGCCTTCGCCGTTCATTTCCATCTCAAACTGCACGGCTCCCCGCCACACTACTTCCGCTTCCGATGCCGTCCCCATCGCCGGGCCTGCAGCGCCGCTGCTCGCCGCCGGCGATCACCGCTCTGCTCCCGCGTCTTCGCGTCGCTGCAGGCGCCAACTCCCCTAAGCGCCTCCTCTTCAATAGCTTGGCATTGATCCTCACCTCCGGCCTCTCCTCCTCCCACCCCGCCGTCTCCTCCCGCCTCCTCAACTCCCTCCTCCCGCACGTCGACCGCCGCCACCTCCCCTCCCTCCTCCGCCTCCTCCCGCGCGACCACCTCACGCTTTTACTCCTCTCCGCCAAACACCACGTCCACTCCCTCCCCGCCGCCTCCGCGCTCCACGCCCTCGCCGTCTCCTCCGGTCACCTACCCTCTGACCTCCGCCTCTCCAACTCCCTCCTCTCGCTCTATCTCTCCCTAGGCTCCCCCTCCTCCGCGCGCCGCTTTCTCGCCGACATCCCCCGCCCTGACACCGTCACCTGGAACACGCTCCTCCGCGCCTGCCTCCGCATGGGCCTCCTCCCTGCCGCGCGCCGCCTGTTCGACGAAATGCCGGAGCGAGATGTTGTCACGTACAATTCCATGCTGTCTGGGTATGCGGCTGAGGGGGACATGGTCAGCGCTAGGGAGCTGTTCGATGAAATGCCCGAGAGGGATGTGGTGACATGGAACTCGATGCTTGCCGGGTATACTCAGCGTGGGGACATGGAGAGCGCCAAGAAGATGTTCGATGAGATGCCGGTGAGGGATGTCGTTTCATGGAACTCAATGCTGGATGGCTATGTCCAGGCTGGGGACACCCAGATGGCGAGAATGATTTTTAATGCCATGCCAAGGA
This sequence comes from Eragrostis tef, assembly GCA_000970635.1. NCBI lineage: Eukaryota > Viridiplantae > Streptophyta > Magnoliopsida > Poales > Poaceae > Eragrostis > Eragrostis tef. The sequence goes on from LAPY01001565.1 coordinate 12,872, forward strand.
GGAGCGTCGTGTCATGGAATGTCATTCTCGCGTTGTACGCAAAGGTAAAGGATTGGCGGGGGTGTCTGAAGACGTTTGATGCGATGATGGCCGTGGGAGAAAACGTACCAAATGAGAAGACGTTTGTGAGTGTCTTGACAGCCTGCGGGAACCTTGGTGACCTTGAAAGGGGGAAGTGGGTGCACAGCTTGATTCGTGAGAGGTGGGAGAGACTTGTACCAGACATACTTCTGCTCACGGCTCTGTTGAATATGTATTGCAAGTGTGGGGTCATGGATACTGCAAGGGAGATCTTTGATTCTATGAGTGAACGGAGTGTCCCGTCATGGAATTCAATGATCATCGGGTATGGATTGCACGGGAACAGTGAGAAGGCTCTTGAATTCTTCTTGGAGATGGAGAGAAGTGGGCCTAAGCCAAATGAGACGACTTTAGTATGTGTATTGAGTTCATGTGCTCATGGTGGTTTGGTGCTTGAAGGCTGGTGGTGTTTCGATAGGATGGTCAGATTCTACAATATTGAGCCCAAGGCTGAGCACTTTGGTTGTATGATGGACCTCCTTGGTCGTGCTGGGCTCCTAAAAGACTCAGAGAACCTCATCAAGAATTTGCATGGGAAGGTGTCACCTGCATTATGGGGCACCCTAATATCAGCATCTCGAACTCAGGACAACTCCAAACTTGGAGAGTTTGTTGGGAGGAAGTTGATCGAAATGAAGCCAACAGAGGTAGGCCCATACGTGCTTCTGTCAAACATTTATGCGGCAGAAGGAAGATGGGATGATGTCGAAAAAGTTCGGGAGATAATGAAGGAGCAGGGGGTGGAAAAAGATGTAGGGCTGAGCCTTGTAGGATCAAGTGAACATGAGCCTCAAGCTGATATTTCGTCTCAACGGAGTGGTGTGATGCTGTCGATGCTGAGTGAGATGGGTGTTCTTGTGAAGCAACCATCTGAAGAGTTGCACCATAGGGGAGGAGGATTATTAGTTGTTCCATGACTGTCCACAGAGCTGATATGCCCGCCTGGGTTCGATCCCAAGTGCCGCACCATTTCCTCAGGGGTATTCCTTGGGGTTCTCTCTCAAAAAAGAAATGGCTCACATATGTCTGCAATGCGGTTACAGCAATGAGGTTTGGACACAGAGTGCTGTGAATGCTGATGACTGCAAAGTCTTTGGAAACGTGGTGGCACGTCTTGCTGGATGGAAGAACAGGAATTGCCAAGAGGTCTGCAGCCCTAATCTTGAATCCTTGATGTACATGGCTTGGTATTTCTGGAAGTAACTATCTTCAGGTTTTCTTGCTCATAAAATATTTGTGAGGAGGTTGACTTGTCGTCATCCTGAGGTAGGATAGGTTTTATCCGTTTTATGTAATAGATCTGCATAATGATTTGTAAATGAACCCCTTTTTTTTCTTGAAAGAAACGGGCTGGAACGTTCAGAAGTGAAATTGGAAGATTACATCAGCCGATGTGTACACACCCTGAGTTCATTGGATGTGTACAAAGTACACCATCAACTTACCATCTGAAAATTGATCTGTTCAGAACGACGGCGTCTGTTGCAAGCTGCAAGAGGTATATATTCTTTGAGATGGACTGGTGGCTGCAGTGCGTTTTGGATGTGCGGAAGGGATCTGGAATCTGATGTCCTATCACCACATTTGGGATCTGGTGCGTTCCAATTCCAAAGCATATTCTCTTGCGGTTTGTGTGATGGAATTGCATGCAAATGTGAAGGCTGAATTCCATCACCTTTAATTAATTGAAAAAAAAAAACAAAGAAGAAGAAGAAGAAAAAGGCGGACTTGACCCGCAGCTGAATGCCTGCCAACCGATTGGAGCAGGAAGAGGTGCCTGCCAAGTGTAAGGCGCTGATGGGGACATCAGTCACTGCCGGTGGGACCAGCTCATGATCAGAGGGCGGCGACGACGAAGCCAAATCAAACCACAAAAACAGGGATCCACCAAATTCCATGGATCCATCCATCGGCTTAAACGCCTTGCTATAAAAGAGGAGACGAGAGCACTCACGGGCCCGGCAACTGAAAGGAGAGGCCACAGATTCTCCTCTGCCTCTCGAGAGTTCGCTGATCTCTTCCTTCTCCCCTCGCCCGCTCTACTCGGATCGATCTCCTGCTCATGGCGGCGGATACGATTCAAGTGTCCCCCGACCCAGATCAGTACCAGACTAGTAGATTCTTTCATCCGCTCCTGGAGGCTGGATTCCTCCTGTGACCCGCGGTATTCGTTTTCTGTGATCTATCCATCGCACGTAGGCACTAATCAGAAGTTTCATTAATCAAATAAATACAAGTATTCATCTTTTCGATAAGAAGTTCCTGATCGAGGATAATTGTCTTGGTTTTTATTACTGGCCATGAATAAGACCCTCAAACCAAAGTCGAACAGGGATGTACAACTGGCAAGGCAACTGACGTTCCTACACTCGTAATTCAGGGTAGTGCCATTGTAGAGAGTGAACCGCCGATTGCCTTTGTTGATTTGTTCGTGGTCGTGGTGGTCTGTCCTCTTGACATGGATACAAGTAGGGCGCGAAGTATTAGATGGGTCGATCAGATCTCTGCATGCACTTTAGGCAAGTTTGTAGTCAGTTGTCCCGAAACTGTATGTCAGTGTATCTCTGTAATTTGAGGATTCATCAATCAAGGCATTGTGCATTTCCTCTGCATTTTAACTGCACCATCGAGTAGCACTAACAAATCTAGTATCAATTATCTTGGTTCAAGACTGACAATTCACCCACTAAGATCACGTAAGTAGCGAATGATCAACGTTGTTAATGCATTGCAGATCTCTTGCAACAACTGTTCCAGTTCAGGCGGTTTTATTTGACATTGATGGGACCCTGTGTGATTCAGACCCTCTTCATCATGTGGCTTTCCAAGAAATGCTTCTCGAGGTATATGGATACTTTACTGCATTTCATTTCTGCCCCATTACTTTTAGCAATAAGTTGATCAACCGAGTGGATTTACACAGATTGGCTACAACAATGGTGTGCCAATAGATGAGGAGTTCTTCATCAATAATATTGCTGGAAGGAGTGACATTGAAGCTGCGCAGAATTTATTCCCAGATTGGGAGCTTGAGAAGGGGCTGAAATTCTTAGAGGACAAAGAAGAGAAATACAGAAGGTACTTACATCGATGTGCATGATACAATACTGCTCCTAGTTTTAAGATGCTTGCATAATTCAGACGGCAGGTTGAGTTTAGGCATCACTGTAGCTGTTATTATTCTTACATAGCTTAGAAATAACATCTCTAGTTGTTCCCTTGATTCAGTTTGGCAAAAGAGCGCTTGGTACCTGTAAAAGGCCTTCAGAAAGTGGTTCAGTGGGTCAAAGATCACGGGTACAAACGAGCAGCAGTGACCAACGCCCCGAGGATAAATGCGGAGCTCATGATCTCCCTGCTTGGACTATCAGACTTCTTCCAAGCCGTTATTGTCGGAGGTGAATGTGAGAAGCCAAAGCCTGCCCCGTACCCTTACCAGAAGGCCATCAAGGAGCTTCAGGTGTCTGCCGAGCACACCTTCATTTTTGAGGTAAATTAAACACACTTGTTCATTGTATTGGCTGGAACTCTTCTGATCCGATCAGAGTCTCAGCGGTTATTAATTTTTTATTTATTTATTTTTTGGTTTAGGATTCTGCTTCTGGCATACGTGCTGGTGTTGCAGCAGGAATACCTGTTGTCGGTGTGGCGACAAGGAACCCTGAGAAATCCCTACTGGAGGCAGGAGCCACCTTGCTGATCAAAGACTACGAGGACCCCAAGCTCTGGGCTGCACTTGAAGAGATCGACAGAGCGGAAGCTGAGCTAAAGAAGGGCAGTGCGTGAGATGATGATGAACAATTGATTAGATTATTCGCAAATTCATCACATTAGTTTCCGTTCTAAGTTATGATGCAGCCAAGCCAAGAGGATTTGTAGAGAGCTCAATTGGGTATTTTTGAGCTTCTAGTTTGGTGTTTTCATTTTTGTTGATTGAGTTGAGACCAAATAATGAACTCAGAATCCCCCATGAATTGCTACTGCTTGATGGTGGAGCTTTTGGAATTGACAGGTTTGTTGGCCTCCGATGCCTACAATGTCTGAATTTTGAATTGTTACTAAGACCTGCTACATGACTGCATGAGGTGGTTTTGAGGTGATTTCTGAGCCTGCTTCCATGCATATATATAGTTTGACAATATAAACCGGATGAAAGTCAAAAACAACAATTTTGTTCTCGTTTGGAAAAGGCAGTCAAAAAGGGTGGGTCTAGTGACAATGATGATTTGAACGCGTTTGTGCCGCGCGTGGGACATGAGGACATTGAGGAGTAGACTGCTCAGGACTCAGATTTGGAGTCTTCACCAACCGCGCCAGCCCAACTAAACCACAAATCCTCACCAACCCAACAAATCCTCCTCTTTCTTTTTAATAAGTCCAGGCAGAGAGCATCATCATTCAGGGAGAGGGAGGGACGGATCGCAGTCATCCAAGCTCAAGATTCTTCTCTTCACTCTTGAGCAACCGGAAGAGCAGTCCATGGCGATTGGCAGGGTCGCGCCTCTGAAAGCCGTCCTGTTCGACATCGATGGCACCATGTGCATCTCCGACCCCTTCCATCACAGAGCTTTCTCCGAGCTGCTTGTCCAGGTAAACAATATACGATACAGCAGAGCTCATCTTGGGTACCTACCTGCAGAGTTCGCGAGCATCGGCGGAAGCACTCATCTCCCTTGATCCATGTTCTTGTGCAGATTGGCTACAACGACGGCGTACCCATCACGCAGGAGTTTGGGATGACGCACATGGCCGGCCGAAGCAACGAGCAGATCGGCAGCTTCCTGTTCCCGGACTGGGAACAGGACAGGGTCGACGCCTTCTTCCGTGAAAAGGAGGAGCTCTTCGCCAAGTACGCTACCGAGGGGCTCAAGGAGATCGCCGGCCTGACCCGGCTCTGCCGCTGGGCGCAAGAGCGCGGGCTCAAGCGCGCCGCCGTGACCAACGCGCCCAGGGCCAACGCCGAGCTCATGATCTCCATACTCGGCTTGTCTGACTTCTTCCAGCTCATCGTCACCGGCGAGGACTGTGACCGCTCCAAGCCGTACCCGGATCCCTACCTCAAAGCTGTCGCCCTGCTCGGTGCATCGCCGGACCACACCGTCATCTTCGAGGATTCAACCATTGGGGTGCAGGCTGGCGTGGCTGGCGGGATGCCGGTGATTGCCATTGCCGACGAGCGCCGGGAGGGCAAGCTCCTTACTGTCGGGGCTACGCTCGTCATCAGAGACTACCAGGACCCCAAACTCTGGGCGGCATTGGACAAAACTGATGCCAAGTCTGTAAGCAGCTGAGATCAATGGAGTGAAACAGAACGGTAGCTAAGGATTTCCTATATATTTCAGGAACGATTGTATTACACTCATTTATGTATGTTCAGGTCATACAAAATTGCCATTAGGCCAAGCCGATACAAATAAGCAAAAACAAAATTGGTTGCGATGGAAGCAGAATTCTATCTGCCTCCCGCATGAGCTAGCTCTCATTCTCTAATCTAGGATGCCGCAGTCCACCCAGCAGAACCATCTTCTTTTGCAGTGACACTGCCGAGAAACCACAAAAATCATAGAACATCTGCACAAGGTTGTGCCATATACACGCCGTGATGGATATGCATGGTGATCCATCAGTTTGACGAGTATCGCTTCGACAATGCCTCATAATGTTTAATTTGCTGTAACCAAGAGGAAATAGAGCCAAAGTATCACAATGATGAACAGAGATTAGCTAGCACAAAGTAGCATGTCGTTCTGATGCCCAAAAAAAAAAATGTTGACAATTAGCCCTTACTTGTTCGGATACTGATGGCTTCACCTTCGATAGAGCTCGTTCAAAGTGCGATGGCTCAATCAAATTAGATGAACTCATTGACGATGTTCCATTCTCAAGGAATTCCAATCTCTCTTCCAATGCTACCATGGCAGCTTCATTCACCTGATGAAATCAGCATGACATTCACACAAAAGTGCTGATATTAGTACAAACATATGTTCCATTTGGACAAAATCAGATACCCATCCTCAACAAAAACTAAAAGGACTATAAACAGAAGCAGTAATGCTCCATTTGGATAAAATTAAAGAGAGGACTGTTCAATGAAACCACATAAAATACCAGTGATGCTAGGTCGGCACCGGTGAGATTGTTGCACTCTTCTCGACGTCCCAATGCATCCAAATCAATGCTTGATGAGATGGGTTTGCTTCGAGCGTGTGCTTTTAATATTGAAACCCGTTCATCAGCACCAGGTAAAGGTACATAATGTTTCTTCCCGAATCTACCAGGCCGTAAAACAGCATCATCCATCACGTCAATTCTGCATCAGAAAAGGGCTATATTTATCAGCATTCCATTCAGGGATCAATACATAAACAAAGATCCATTAGCTGCTGACAGTTACCTGTTTGTAGCTCCTATCACAAAGACGCCTTGACGCTGATCAGCACCATCAAGTTCAATAAGTAACTGCAGACAGAAGGAATCAGAATAACATACATCAGAAAAGCAGCAGAAAGGAAAAGAGAGAACTTAGAGAATGCGCCAAAATATTCAAACCTGGTTTAGGAGGCGTTCAACAACCCATCCACCCTCTTTCCCTCTCTTTGTTGTCAATGCATCTACCTGCCAAATAAAAGGGGGTAAACAGTTTGAGTAACATGCACCTTAAAAACAGCTTCACACCAAACAGATTCCAGTTGCTTGACTTGACCACTTCTAATAGTATATACAGGCATCAACCATCCATGCTTGATTAAAGTGATTGACAGGTTTTGCATCATCAGAATTTATACTATGACGGGATACACAAAAACCCTTACCTCATCAAAAAATAGTATGCACGGGGCGTTAGTACGTGCACGAGTGAATATTTTTCTAACTTCTGATTCGCTCTCCCCAACATACTTGTTTAATAGCTCAGGCCCCTAGTTCCAGAAAAGAATCATGTTAGCATTATTTGTATGAGTTTGCAAAGGTGGAGCGAAAATATGGAAAATAAAACATCAGTTACCTTGATATGAATAAAATTAGCCCCTGCCTCATGCGCCACTGCTTTGGCTATTAATGTTTTCCCACAACCTGGAGGTCCGAACAGCAGGAAGCCAGCTTGCATGCTCACTCCAAATACCTTAAAAGAGGTGAAGCAAAGATGACATGAAACGAAAATCATCTGTATTAAATATAAAAACTTTGTAGATGTTACAAAGTATCACAAATAAACCCCATGGATGCCTGTACTACAAATTCTGAAGTGCTCTTAGCTTCTAAGGTGCCAATCATTATAGGCTATAGCATATCAAATTGTGAGGTAAGAACAGTACTCACCTCGTACTCTTCAGGGCTCTTAATGCATCTAACAATGCAGCGGTCAAACTCTTTCCTCAATGAATTGAGACCACCAACATCATCCCATGTGACATCAGGGACAGAAGAAAATCCTTCTCTTCTCAAAGATGGCTGAACCATTTTTGTTGCTTCCTTCAGGAAGTGAAGTGAATTGAGTCAAGAAAAGGGGGAAAAAAACATGAACAGAAGAAGAAAATACATGGGAATCTTAAAAAAATCCAATAGAAGAAGAAAATTGGAGGGAAAGGTGTGCCAACAATATATAATGTTATATGAACATGAATGCAGCAAGAAAAGAAAAAAAAGGTGCCTATATGTCACCATCTTGCAATCCAACATAGCAGCTTTCACAACATGAAATTAACAGGGAAACTCATGTGCCAAGAATATAAACAGAAAAATACAAAGGTTTTTGGTGAAAACAGATCAAGGTTACACCGGGTGAAATTATAGGATTCTTGGCATGAGCTCTATATGTAAATGGTACAAAGATTACCTCAAAGTCATTCATGGTAATATGTAAGCTCTCCACCTCTTCTGCATCCCAAGGCTGCCTCCACCAGTCGTGCTTATTGTTTCCCTCATGCTCACGACAATACTCAATTCTTCTTTTATCAATTATTCTCTTCATTGCTAGATTCCCTGCTTTATCAACTAATGCCTTCAAGTCAGCACCAACAAAACCTGGCGTGGCCCTTGCTATCTTGAACATGTCAAATTGGCCTTCAAGTCGAAGGTTCTGAGTAAGCATCCTTAGTATCTGTTTCCTTGCATTCTCATCTGGAACACCAAGAGATATCTCTCGATCAAACCTTCCAGGCCTTCGAAGAGCTTGGTCCACAGCATCAGGCCTATTCGTAGCTCCAATGACAATAACGTAACCTGGTTTCTTGTCAGATGATTCGGCGTCAGAATCACTGCCACCAATATTCTGGTGGAATTCATCCATGCATGTCATCAACTGAGTAACAATCCGTCGCTCCATCTCTCGTTGCAGATTCTCCCTCTTGGATGCAATTGCATCTATCTCATCAATGAATACAATTGACGGAGCAGTCCTATACGCTTTCTGAAACAAGCCCCTGATGTTTTCTTCAGAAGCTCCTGCAAAACACAAGCATTGTGAGATCACCTTTAACATGAATCCTTACACAGTTTATCTATGAGGAGGAATGAATATGAAAACATGCAAAGAAATTGAGGGGGGAAATTATATATCATTCCATCAATTGTTTAAGCCAATACAAATTGTTTTCAATTGTGCATGATTTCTGAAGCTTGACCCCTGTACCAAATTATTCAGTATGATAATGATTTCATGATTGCAGTGGCCTGCTTGACCCCTGTACCACCTTGTTAGTAACAATTTACTACTCAGCTATATGCATATTATAGTTGGTCCACATACTTAACACAACAGTTAACAACCCTAAGCTCACGCAGTGACATTTGTTATGTTGAATACACATCATACAAGGTTCATATTATTAGTTTCACATTCCAGCTGATGGTTTTTATTATAACAAAGGATATAGACCTCAGGTACCACCATTTCATGCTGCAAAAATTCTGGGTTCCAAGTGAAATAAAGTTGCAGCTTATATTGACGCAACAAAAAAATTGAAGACTAAACTTGTCCATTTGCAATTAATGAAGAATAACAGCAACAGATTTTCAGCAGCTACAGCATCCCCATGTTTTAACCAAGCAAGGACTAACAATAACAATTCCCCATGTTTTAATTATTTTCAGCATCAAGCATGATCAGCATTTAAAATTTATCTGTCCAAATATACATTGGACGTCAGAATTTTTCGCAAATTGTAATGCAAAGAGTCAGAAAATATACCAGATACCCCAGACACGATCTCTGGGGCCGAGATCTTGTAGAACGGCACGCCAGTCTCATTGGCAATGGCGTGTGCAAGGGTGGTCTTCCCGCAACCAGGCGGTCCGTGCAGCAGCAACCCCGCAACAGGCCTAACCCCAAGGCGCTGCGGCAGCTGCGGATGGCACAGGGGCACCACCACTTCCATCATCAACTGCTCTATGACCACCTCCATTCCACCAAGATCAGCAAACCTCGGCCCTTTCTCTCCTCTGACGACTCCTTCAGAAGAGGAAGGAGCCTCTGGCTTGGCGTCCCCGCCGCCTCCACCATCGGATGTGATGAGGCGGCGCGCCCTCTCTCTCTTGAACACAAACTCCCCCTGCTCGGCAACTGCTCTATGACCACCTCCATTCCACCAAGATCAGCAAACCTCGGCCCTTTCTCTCCTCTGACGACTCCTTCAGAAGAGGAAGGAGCCTCTGGCTTGGCGTCCCCGCCGCCTCCACCATCGGATGTGATGAGGCGGCGCGCCTTCTCTGTGGTCACCTCAATCTCCAGCTGCTGGTTATTGGCGGGGTTCCGTTTGGGCGTCTGGGAGGCGTACTGGGTGCGGAGCATGGCCTTGGTGACGTCGAAGGCGGGGGGCGGCGACGGATGGGAGGCCTCTTCGGAGACGGAGGTGGACGAGGAGGTGCTGGCTTGGGCGTCGTGGCGGCGGCGACGGCTGCGGGAGGCAGAGTCGTCATCATCGTCGGAGCCGGAGGAAGATGGAGCGGGAATGGATGATAGGACGCGGCTGACTGCGGCAGTGAAGGGGACGAGCTTCTCCCGGCGATACTCAGGGTGGTGGATGCGGAGGGTGTGGGCGACGTCCTCCGCGGAGGAGCCGGAGACGGCGAGGCCGCCGTTCTGTATGAGGCGGCGTTGCAATCGAAGGAAAACCGGCCGGCGCCGCTGGGACGCGGTCGTTTCTTCATCAGCTTCAGTGAAGTAGGCGGCGGCGCGGCTAGGGTTTAGGGCGCCAGGAGGAATTGGCGGCGGTCGCAGGTTCGCTGCGAGGAGGAAGAACCGGAGCTTTGTTTAGAGAAGAAGGCGGCTTTTCAATTGTGATTATTCGGACAAGCAAGTTTACGCTTTCGCAGTCATGTTACGTACGACTATGTGTGAAACCACGAAAACAAAAAAAAAAATAGTAGCTAGTGAAAAAAATATATTTTTTATCAATAATGTTGTTCATGAGGATGTTCAGATAGAACTGATTACACAAAAGCATCAGAACAATGTGTAATTTTATATTAAGGATCGAAAGTTAAAAAAACAGAGTATCTTGCTTTTTAACAAATAGTCTACATGATTTGTGGTTGCGACGTTTAGTCATTTTCTTTTCTTTTACATAGCATAGCGTCACTTTTATTTCTTAAATTTTAAAGTTGTCGTTCTTTTTTTTTGCAAATCGCTTGAATTGATTCGATTCATTATCATTTGAACAAATATGTGCAAAAAGTAACTCTACTATTCTACGTAGATACTCTCTCCGTCCCACAAAGGTTGTCAATCTGTGGCCAAAAAAAATTGTCCCGAAAAAAAGGTTGTCATTCTTCAGTCCCAATATGTTTGAAAACAACATATCCCACCACTGCTACCTAGTAACAAATGCAACACACTCTTTCTTTTTTTTCTCATCTTATTCTCTCGCTTTGAATCCTGCTCTCTTCATGCCATTGAGGCAAGCCAAAAGGCACAGAAGAAGAGGGTGTGGCCATGGCCGAGATGGATTGGAGGAAGTGCATCTCTGGTCAGATATGGAGACAAGAGTCCGTCGCGTCGAGCGCACGACCTTGTGCCCTCGCGAGACAAGACGACGTCGTCGTCCGCTACTCGTCTGCTGCATTTGCTCCGGCGAGGTGCCCCGCTTGCTCGTGCAGGAGCATCTCGCATGTGGCCATGGAGCTCATACAGGCCATGGAGGCTAGTGTCCTCACGATTGAGCTCTTCGAATTCGTAGTCTGGCGGTGGCGCGACAAGCTCTAGAAAGTAGAGCGAGAACCATGGCAGCGGGGCTCGCGGCGAATTTCGAGGTTGTGTCGTCATAGAAGATCAGCAAGCTTGCTTGACGCTAGGCGCGATGGCTAGCGGGCCTCATAGTAGTCAGATTTCTCTTTACAAGACTGCACCGTGTCTATGCGTACGTACGAGGGCAGCAGAGTCATTTGCCAATTCTCTTGAGTTCGCAAAAAGATTACTAAAGCGAAATCTTGTGTTTTCTTTAAATCTTTACAAGTTCAACATGCCGAGTGCCGACATGTTATTAAAGATTAGTTGCATGCACCATCATCATCAGAAATGCGCAAACGGCAATGCACTAATGGCACTAAATAAGACCCGGTAGGTACATAAAAGCTTAAAATTAAAGTTAAAAATACATTGATAAGATACCCCTCATCAATACTACATTGCATTGAGTTTATTCACGCATGTAAAACCATGGCAAATGTATGAGTCCTAACCCTAACAAACTTAAAACCAGAGTACATACTTAACAGTAGTAGGTTCATAACCTATCTCTCCCTCTTTCTTCCTCATGCATTCCTCAACGGCTTCAGCTAGTACCAAAAGGAAAGTGATCGATAAGAAAAGCGGTCACCTAAACGTCGACGAGAGTATTCGTGCATGCAAAATTAAGACGAGAGGCTAGTGGATCGTATCGTGGCTTAATTAATAATGGTGTCTTGACGTACTGACAGAGTGAATCTAGCTAACTAATTAGTTGATGCCGGTGGTGAGGCCGAGTGCGACGATGGCCATGCGTCCGTACTCCCTGTCGTGTCCGGCGACGGGCACCCGTTCCTCGCCCTTCCAGACGTCCTCGCAGCTCTCGGAGGCGCCGAGCGCGGCGGCGAGCTGCTGGGAGGCCTTGCCGTAGACGCGGGCGCGGATGTTGTCGAGCGCGTCG
>LAPY01001565.1:34184-45131 GCA_000970635.1 Eragrostis tef
GCTATGGACTATTTATAGACCTTTTCCTTGTGGTGCTTCTGGAGAAAACAGAGGTGACACAATGCACATAATTACAGTTCTACCCAAAAAAGGAAAATGGGGCCACTGATAGCACTTACACTCAACTGGTTAAGGGCATATTTTGACACATCCCGAACCCGATCAGCATGTTAAAGTGAACCTAAAGAATAATTAAACAGTCCATATTGACACTATTTCTTTACACTTTTTAGCACCATGAAAAGTTACTGAAATGCCATATGAGCAATATAATAGCAAGATATTTTGACCGCACATATCTCTCCTTTGTCGTGAATTTGAGAGTAGAGGTGGAAGACATTGGAGAGTGGTTAAGAATTTTGAAAAGGTAGGGAGCACTCAGCGCACTACTAAACCGAAGCTTAGCGAAGCATCAAAAAGATCTGGCGGGTTGTTTGTACAGTTTTGTGAGTGTTGGAAAGTCTTGCCCGTCCTACAAAATTGACGCCTACGGTCTGCCAAAAGAAAAACGAAAAAAAAAAATCTTGACGCCTTTCGTCTCAGCGATGAGCATGCAGTACCACCAATATCTGTAGAGAAAAAAAGCGCTACTATCCAATCCAAAGGAAAGCAGGGGATGTAGTGGACCGATCACCTCGTATATATATGAAAAAGCTCTCTGTCTCATCCACCACCTTCCATGATCACTTCCCCCTCATCTGTATATACACCCCCTCTCAAGTTGCATTGGTGGTTTGGTACTTTGGTAGTGCATCAGTATCAGTGTTACTCCCTGATGCTAGTGAGAGATGGCATTGGCTCATATCATGCATGGAAAATGCTTTGATCTGATCCCGTATCTCGCCGTACATAAAAGATGAAACTGAAAGATGAACAGCAACTTTCAGTTGCAAAGAGAAACTGCGGAAGCCGCCGTCGTGATGCGGCATGCATGCCGTGGCGTGGCACTGCACTTGGCTACAATTGCATTCGCTCATGAAGGAGCAAGTGGCTGGCGTAGGGATTTAATTGGAGCTTGCTAAGTGTTTTCATCCTTGGTCACAAAAGCGCTACAGGATCCGGCAACTTGTTTTCCGCAGAACATTGTGTAATGGCCCCCTGCCCAATGGTCATTTTCAACAGTATTAGTAACTGCAAGTTAACCACTTGCATGTACGAACACGATGCTTTGATTTGTGCATATACTGTTTGAATCATGAAGTTCATTCATGCTGGCCATTACGCAGTGAGAACCTGCCCAGTCACTTTCAGTGATGGTAACATCAACAATTTTTTTTTTTGCTCGATGCAACATCGGATGCACGATCCTGTGAGCACAATTCTTGAAAAAATCGCATGATTAATGAAACTGCTAAGGACTGTATTTTTTTTTCATGCTTGTATCCAAACATCTTGTTTACTTCATCGCATATTACATTGCAAGGAGGAAGAGGTAGATCTAGAACGCATATACATCGAAAAGCACGTGGAACATAAAGCAAATAAGCTTTGCCTTTTGCATTTGTAATGTCACGAGCTAGCGAGGGCTTTTCGAGGAAGATCATACACTAGATTTGAAAAATGTTTTCCCTTGAAGCAATGCGGGATTTGATAGTGGAGTCGCTCTTATCAGAGCATCTTACAAAAGGAGACCTTTAGCTGCAGTGATCAACAACAATAAAGTGCTCATTATTGCAGTCAGCCACACATTGTGAACTAGTGATTGGGTTGATGTCCGCTTTCACGGCTTGTACGGCATGCCCGCAGCTTTTGCTAACTGTAACCGGCCGGGTGCACGACATGGCGACAGAGCATGATTAGAATTTGTTTCTTTTCAAATTCAGTTACACAAGATTGCGCCTGTTTCATTGATTGAGCAGAAAGACAAAGATAAAACAATGGAGATCCTAAAAAAGAACTATTGAGATATTTCTCTAGTTTTCGCGTGGGGATAACATGCACATTCTTCTTCTTCTTTTTCTTTTTTCTGTTAAGGCATGGAAAGGGCAGCAAAGGCAAAGTAGCAAGCAACATTGCAAGTTGAAATCGCATGCAAAGTTGGCCTGAAGAAGAGTGGATAGAAATATAGCCCAGTTTTTCTTTTTTTTTAAAAAAAATAAAAGTGAAGAAGAAGAAGATCAAACATAGGGTACTTAAAGTAGATACGTGAATTTATCTGACTGCTGAATAGGTTAGACATGTTTTTTTTTGTTTTTGATGGGAGCTAGCACGCTGTGATAAGGAAACCAGCCGGAGCATGAATTACTACAATTTGCTAGGAGGAATGTTCATATTGCGGTGTGGTCGCAGCAAGGGCCCATTTGTATTGCTCTTGATTGTAATTGCTCTTCCTAGTTAATACATCAGGGTCTCCTTTACCTGCAAAAAAAAATCTAGGTAAAGGAGATCACTGAATTATATGACTGCCATTCTGCCAATAGGTTAGTCATTTTTTCTTTTCTTTCTTTTTGATGAGACTTGTGATCCGTGAATTCATTTCTGTTGGGCCTATTGGACCGATGGAAGCTCTACATGGGCCTAATTGGCAACATAGCGGGGCCAATTGTACCCACAGTACGTGGGACCCACATTGGAGAAAGAAGAGTAAACGAGAAGGTAGGAGAGGCACGCGCGCGAGAGGGACGAGACGGACGAGTGGGCCGATTGATGAGGATGGGCACCGTCGGAGGGACAGCGAGGTGGCCCACATGGCCCATCCATGGCGGGTCGGGCCCACTGCATCCCGGCGTGTCTACGAAGCAGCCCCGTCGGTAGCGCGCGTGCAGGCTCTCCCATGCACCGCCTGCCGGCCCGTGGGGCCCATTCCACGAACGTTCAGCCATCCTCCCCTGTTTTTATCCCCCACGAGTTCCAAGCGTGTCCTCCTCCTCTGGAAGTTGGAACCTCCTCTTCGTTGTGTCTGTCTAATCTCCACAATTTAGGAACGAACAAATCATGATTGCATAATCTCCTTCGAAAGCTCACCATTTTACCTCGATCTGTTGACCAATCTCTAGCTGCTGCTACCTCTTGAAACAAGGAAACATCGTCGCAGCGGTTTTCTGCTGCTGAGCTGGAGGAACCGACGCAGTCCATCGCGCTAACCGTGCAGGGCCCTGCTGTTGAGGTCCCAACTTTGAGTACCGTTTATCAACGACGAAACATATGCACGACCTGAGCCATGCTCGTGGCGAGTCCTCTTCTGATTTATTGACAGGGATATAGAATCGAGCATCGAGCAAATTAAGAAGCAAATGCCAGTAGCAGGTCGTAACAACCATCAGCTAAGGATCTATGGTTGGATATGGATGTAACATCTCCATAAAAGGAGTGCAAACAACAGCATATGCATTATAATATGTGGCATCCATCTTAATTAACTGCGTCATATCACCGCGTGCATACCGTACACTGGCTTCGATCGATAACGAGTTCTGATGACTAGATATCTCCTTAGCTAGCTCTTTGTTCCTGTACAGCTTTACAGGTCGATCGACACGAATGCGTGGTGGGCACACGGCTGGTGCGGCTCATACTTGGCACGGCACTGCAATTTTGTTTCTCACAGGCACATGCCCTATTAGCTCGAGAATCAGTAACTTTGTATGCCTATAGGAGTAGATAATGGTATATATCGAGATTCAGCTGCATGCAAAGACTCCCGTTTGTCTTGTATTGCTGGCGAAGGATTTAAGGACACGATATGCACATATAGTGGCCGGCTCTACTGATGACATGATTCAGCTGAAGGAGGTGGTTGAATAATCAGATGCACATGGTGTGCCGGGCCGTCGGTGTGGCCATCCGCATGTCCTCTCATGCATGCATCCAACAGATACAGAGATGTGTACGTGGCTGTCGACAACGGACATATGGATCGACTCAGCTAGCAAGATCGATGCATATCATTGTCCGGCGCAGCAGCTCGGGTTGCTAGCTATATACCCCTCCCTTCGTCCTTAAATATAGAGTGTTTTGAGTTTGGTCAAAGTCAATCTTTATCAATTTTGACCAACAATATCTACAAATATAAAATATTTTAAATAAAAAGAGTTACATACCATGATAGTTATTTTTATAGTGAATCTAAGAATATAAATTAGACTTTAACTCTACATTCTTATATCTCATTGTCGCCATGCCCGACAAATTCGTATGAACGAGTTGTTTGATCCATGAAGCGAGGCTAGCTAATGCATGCTGCTGATTGTATAGATAGATTCACACATGGCATGTCTTCGTTTTGTCCCCACGAGCAGGAGGCATGGGAGTATCAAACGATCATTTTCAATTGTCGCATTACGTATATATAGATAGAGTGGCATGTACGACAATGCCACGCACTTGTTACATCTTCACGTAGGAACGGGCCCCATGTATATGGACGGATGGCTCACTCTTCTAACGAACGTAGCCAAAGTACTCGTCCTCGCGTTTGGAGAATGCTTTTAGAGAGGCCATGGATACAAAGCTCACTTTGCAGCTGGCTCCTCGCCTGCATGCTTTGCAGCTCATCAGGTTGTTCGTGTCTACGATCTGCATGACGTGCACGTACATACAGTACAGGTCATTGCTGCACACGCGTTCGTGCATTGCGCGTGCGTGCATGTGATGCTTTATTTCAGGTTAGCAGCGCATCATCAGCGTGAGAAGTTTAAACAAAGGCTTTGCATGTGAGATGGCCTATGGCAGACCAACCGAATATTTTCGTACAGACAGGCAGCGGAAGCAGGCGTGAAACAGCTACCTGTCTGGTACGACGTGCCGTCCTCTGCATGCACATGCGTGGCTACTTTTAGTAGATGATTGATCATCAGTTAAACTCTTGGTAATTGAGCTTACACACACTTGGTGCATGCTGACGGGTATACTAATTACTCCAACTTGTAGTGTTTCCTGCGAAATCATGTGAGGTACGTACAGTGTGGCACTATTTGTGTGAAGGCAACTCTTGCGCTAATAAGCTCGTGAGCCGTCATGGTCTCGGAAAGCAACCAGGGCCTCTGGGTAGGAGGCATTAGGAAGGGTTGGCAGCGACGCGGCAGCTGCATGCTCTGATCCCGTTCCCGTCCGATGGCGCCATGCATGCATGCATATCTATCTGATCTGAAATTCTGAATCTGATGCATGCCTTGCCCGGCAGGCTTCAGCCACGTTACTGGAGCTGATGAGAGCTGCAATCGTAGCTAATCATCATGCAATCCACATGTACTCGTTGTGTAAACACTGTTGCGATGCACAACGCAAGCCCTTATCCTCGTCCACAGCTTAATTATTTCGCACGCACAAAAAGGAGAGAAAAGATGCACACTTGGGCACTGTTCAGGTCCCTTCATCGTCTGCAACCGCGACGGGATTCCCTTGTTTTTTCTTTACTAACAGTTCCACGGTTGAACTTTGTGAGAGCACATATCACACCGTGACTGCTTACTAGGTCCAATAAAAAGCGACAATGCCTCTGCGATTATATTATGGTAGAAAATAAAATAAAAATAAAAAAAAAGAATGTGGTGTAGTAGAGGATATGTGTCGCCATCCTCTGCAGCGCCCCATCAGTTGATTGATTAATGAGCTGTTTGCTGCCTGCCTGCCTGCTGCTTGTTTGTTTCTTGTGCCCTGCCTGCTCAGCTACTCCTACCTAATGCATGCACTTGCTCCTTCCTTTTAAAGGCCATGCTCAGCTCAGCTCGCTGCAGATGACATCCTCCTCCTCCAAGCAAAGAAGAAATTTGTAGCAGCTCGCAGAGGAGCTCAATTGAATTGCTTGCTTCCCTGCTGTCAGATCACCACTGAACTGAGCTCCTTCCATTCCGTCGGTGGATTGTGATGGGTTTCCCGGTGGGTTACTCGGAGATGCCTCGGGTGGTGCTGCATCTCCTCTTCCTCCTCTCCCACCTCCGCCGGATCTCCTCATGGCTGCTCCGCCTCGACATCGCCGGCTACCTGTCTGGTACGACGTGCCGTCCTCTGCATGCACATGCGTGGCTACTTTTAGTAGATGATTGATCATCAGTTAAACTCTTGGTAATTGAGCTTACACACACTTGGTGCATGCTGACGGGTATACTAATTACTCCAACTTGTAGTGTTTCCTGCGAAATCATGTGAGGTACGTACAGTGTGGCACTATTTGTGTGAAGGCAACTCTTGCGCTAATAAGCTCGTGAGCCGTCATGGTCTCGGAAAGCAACCAGGGCCTCTGGGTAGGAGGCATTAGGAAGGGTTGGCAGCGACGCGGCAGCTGCATGCTCTGATCCCGTTCCCGTCCGATGGCGCCATGCATGCATGCATATCTATCTGATCTGAAATTCTGAATCTGATGCATGCCTTGCCCGGCAGGCTTCAGCCACGTTACTGGAGCTGATGAGAGCTGCAATCGTAGCTAATCATCATGCAATCCACATGTACTCGTTGTGTAAACACTGTTGCGATGCACAACGCAAGCCCTTATCCTCGTCCACAGCTTAATTATTTCGCACGCACAAAAAGGAGAGAAAAGATGCACACTTGGGCACTGTTCAGGTCCCTTCATCGTCTGCAACCGCGACGGGATTCCCTTGTTTTTTCTTTACTAACAGTTCCACGGTTGAACTTTGTGAGAGCACATATCACACCGTGACTGCTTACTAGGTCCAATAAAAAGCGACAATGCCTCTGCGATTATATTATGGTAGAAAATAAAATAAAAATAAAAAAAAAGAATGTGGTGTAGTAGAGGATATGTGTCGCCATCCTCTGCAGCGCCCCATCAGTTGATTGATTAATGAGCTGTTTGCTGCCTGCCTGCCTGCTGCTTGTTTGTTTCTTGTGCCCTGCCTGCTCAGCTACTCCTACCTAATGCATGCACTTGCTCCTTCCTTTTAAAGGCCATGCTCAGCTCAGCTCGCTGCAGATGACATCCTCCTCCTCCAAGCAAAGAAGAAATTTGTAGCAGCTCGCAGAGGAGCTCAATTGAATTGCTTGCTTCCCTGCTGTCAGATCACCACTGAACTGAGCTCCTTCCATTCCGTCGGTGGATTGTGATGGGTTTCCCGGTGGGTTACTCGGAGATGCCTCGGGTGGTGCTGCATCTCCTCTTCCTCCTCTCCCACCTCCGCCGGATCTCCTCATGGCTGCTCCGCCTCGACATCGCCGCCGCCGCTGACGTCAGCTGGGCGGCCGACGCCGACCACCACCATCTGCACCACTCGTCATGCCGCGACGAAGGAGAAGGAGCCGTACACCGCCTGGAGGAGCACTCACCGGCGGTGCGCTTCGACTCCCTCTCCGGCTCGGCTGCGCTGCCGGAGGGCTGCGCCGTCTGCCTCGGCGACTTCGACGGCGCCGCCGAGGTTCGCCGCGCGCGGGGATGCCGCCACGTGTTCCACCGCGGGTGCCTGGACCGGTGGGCGGCGCACGGGCAGCACACCTGCCCGCTCTGCCGCTCGCCGCTCCTCCCGCCGCTGCTCCTGCCCCTGCCCCTGCCGGCGTCCTAACAGCCAGGGCTTACTCTTGGGCCTTTCTGCAAAAACAGAGAGAGCCCCACCCCATATGATATGAATGAAGATGAAGGGGGCAATCTGGAAAAGGATTTTATCTTTTCCGATCGCCACCCCCTTCTATCTGTGTTGTGATTTCGACAAAGTCCAGGAGGTGGACTGATGTAATGATATTTAGTTTGGATTTGGACCAGGCTCAAAAGGAGCCTGTATGCTCTCTCTGAAAGAGGGGGAAAAAAAAATGAAGGATGCTGACGATATAGATTTAGATTAGGTGGGAGACGAAGTAAATAGATACATGCTGTGTAGTAGTGTGTCAAGAAATATTCTCTGCTAATTTCTTTTTCCCTCGTTGTAACTCTTCCCAGTTTCACCCTCTTGTGTTGTAATCTTATTACAGACAGAATGGATAAAAAATAGGAAAGGGTCTACCTTAATTATCTCTGGCCTCTGGTGTAATTCTTGCAGGTGGAGAGAAACTGCCGATGTTTGTTTTCAGGTTTGTAACCCAAAGCCTTTTGTATCTGTGGCAAGAGCCCAAGAGAAACGCAAGCAAGCAATCGAATGGGCTCAAATTTTGCACACGCATTCGCTGGTGTAAAGTCCAATAGGAAATGAGGCCTTTAATATCATAAGAAATGAGACTTTACCCCCGGCCCATTAAAGGTCCAATAGTATCTAAAATGAGGGTCCAACAGAAATCTTTCTTTTTTTTTTCTCCCCCAATCAGTTAAAATTCTAGAGTAGTACTGCCCAGGTGTCAGGGGTGAGCACCGTGGGCTGAAAATGGGCAGCAAGCAACCTTTCCATCCCAGTATGACCGAGACGGTAGCGGTGGACGGAATATTCCAGCAATGCATGGAGAGAGGGACGGCGGTTGGAGAAAGTATTTTTTGTGTCGTTCCGTCACAAGTGGGGGGTCGTGGCACGCATGGAACACACACGCAACACGTACGAACGCAACACGTGCAGCACAACTAATTCGTGGCCGGAGATCCTACAAAACTTTCATGCATGGTTCGTTACTAGTTTAGTTGGTTAATTAGCTGCATTTTGGGTGGCCGGGATATCGATCGATCAGTCATCAGTAGCTAGCTAGCTAGGTGGTCGATGCATGCATGGTGTGGAGTGTGGACGTGCCCGCCGGCGTACGTTGTCGTCCCTCCCGCGGCTGGCCTCATGATGCTGCGAGGAGGACGCCTTCATCCGCCGCCCGCAACCTCCGCTCGCTCTTGTTCCCGGCCTGCAGTTTCCACCATGCATCAAATTAAGGATCCGTCCGCCGCACCGACGAGATGCATGCTGCAGGACCAGATGTGGCACAACACAAGACCGCAAAACTCGGAGAGCTCAACTACGTACAACTTCATGACCAACGGACAGCCCTTCTTCGACTCGCATGCATGTACCCTTCGCCTCACCTCACTTGTTTTGTTTGTCAACGTCATACACATCTATGTGCAATTATCAAAATAGCCTGAAATGCATACATATCAAATTATTAAATTTGTGCATCACTCAAGATTGCAATCATCAGATTTAAGAATATAACTATTGTAGTGTCATAACCAACGAGGTCTCACACCACCACATGATCCATATGCCCCTACACTTGCAAAAGTGTTTTCAACAAGGGATGGATGCATGGAATGAGGCTGATACCGATCGATCCCTGCAGCACATAATTACGCAACCAGTAAGCAAACAACCTCGATCACGCCTACAAAATGAGCTGGAGCAACCTCCATCATCTCGTCGGAATGCCGCTAGGACGGGCAGGCGCGGCCGCTGGAGCAGGAGGTGCCTCGCAGCCCCTCAACGTCGTGATGAATGACATGTGGGTCAGGATGACATACGAGAGAAGGGTTTTGTTTAAGCCAATGGCATATAACGTATTTTTCTTTGGGTTTCCATCATCCACGGCAAACTATGTAGTAGCTTAATTTCTCCTCCTAGGGTTGTTGCCGTTGTGCCCCCTCTCGCCAAACTGCGCTTATATCTTCTAATAAAAGATATGAGAATAAATAACCATTACTACAAGCCATAGAAATTAAAGGAAACGGCAAAATTTCAATCTCACATCCTGCAATAAGCTCAAAGTTCGTAGCATTTGGTGTTTTCAATTTCAGAGAATTCATCGCTACAATGAATAGATAGTGTGCAGCACTAGTACGAATAGAGCCATCGCACTAGTTGTCCAACATATATAATAGCTAGACAGGGATCTGAGGGACATAGCTTACTGTGGAAATGCAACATGATCTGGCGAGGCCGCTACGAACCAATTTGTGCATGTACCATTAATAAAGAATAATTTCTCCTTAATTAGCTAGGTTCCTTGCAGCTACCCTGCCAAATCATGCAGCGATTGGGAGGCCATTAGGTTTCTGTATGGCAGCACTGTCTGTTGCTCACGATCTCCGGCTTGAAAGATGTGCGCTGGTCTCTGCTGCTGTTGCATCATCAACGATGCAAGTGACTGCTGCTGGAGACCTAGAGTAAGGGACACCGCGCTGAGATGATTGCCATGCAAGTTTGGATAACCATTATGGAACAGTTGGTCCTCGCCGTCAGTCGCAATGGACGACGAGACCATGGAGTTACTATTAGGGTTTCCAACAGCTGCGCCAAACTGGTAGTAGCTTTCTCCTCCTATGCTGGTTGCCATTGTGCTCCTCTCGGCTTTCACCACAGTGCCGCTAGGGTTGTTGTTTGCCACCTCTGATTGTTGCTTCACTTCTTCCGTGTACATTTCCTCGATCATCGGCTTCCACAGCCTCACTCTGGCATTGATGAACCAATTGGACACCTGGAAAATATTGTTGCCACCAGGCACTTATTTTTTTTATGAAGAAAAAGCAAAGGAGAAAAAACATCCATCGATCAATTAAGAGACGGAATAGTTTAGTTGGTCCAGAAGTTGATAATTCAAAAAAGACAGATGCTTGTGATTGTTGAGTAGCATTTTGTCTGAAACACATGTTTGGGCTCATCTTGTACTCAACTGCACTTTTATGTAATGTTGGTGGCCAGTGCCGTTGGAATTGCAAAATCAAAGCACCTATGCGTACATGCAGAAAATAAGTAAGATTCCCGAAATGAAAGCACCTATACCTGGCTTCTGGACAGCCCTGTTTGTCGCGACAGAATGTGTTTGTCCACGTCATTTGGGTACCTGTTGAATGTGTTTGTGCGACACGTCAATTAATTTTACAAGTTCATTTCTGCTCTGATCACCTCACAGTCGTATGCAGAGATTTAATTTTGTCTTACGGGTGGAGGAAGTGTTCGAAGAGCCAGGCGCGGAGCACGGCGACGGCGCGCTCCGGCAGGCCACGCTGCGGCCGCCACGGGTAGTTGTCCGCCAGCAGAGGCTGGGGCTGCTGCTGGCGGAGGCACTGGTCCAGCACCTTGAGCCTCGGCGTGTCCCCTTTGCTCGCCCCCGCCGGCGCTGCGCCGCCGTCTCTGTCGCCGACGGCCATGGCCTTCC
>LAPY01001565.1:81825-94018 GCA_000970635.1 Eragrostis tef
GTGAAAATAGAGCAGCTAGTCTTTCCCAGAACTATGGATTCACGGAAAGTGTACATTGGATTTTTGCATGGTGGACAGCTGAAAACCCCAGTGCCACGTTCACAAAAGCCAAATGACCATTCCTCATCACTGTATACCTGCTACTTTAGATGTTAACTGAGTGAAACGATAAATAGGAACTCATGTAACTGCAGCACCTCAACAGCAAGCATGTACAAGTTAAAACTGAGAATCAATCAACTTCATTGCGTGAAAGGGGTCTTGGCCTAGTGGTTAAGGCACCCGAGTAACACCTTTGAGGTCCTGGGTTCAACCTTTGAGGCGCCTTTGGTGACTTCGGGAATCTCCAGATCTGCCGGGTGCTCAGTCCTTCAGAGGTGCTCATAGGGGTAGGATTTGCGTACGTGTATTCATAGGGGTGAGTGTGCGTGCGTGTTGTGAGCGTCTGTGTTGTACTGTGTAATTCTAAAAAAAATTAAAAAATAAATAAACTTCAGTGCGGGCATCATGTTGTCGCTTGCAATATGCATAGCTTATTTGGTATAATGAATCAGTAAAGTTTCATTGACGAGGTGAATAATGCGGCGTAGTATCAATGTTTCCTCTTTACAAGGCCAGGAGCTAACCCCGGTTCTTAAAACCAGGAGGAATGATGAACGAGCTTATACCAGTGAGTGCGAAATCTCTCTAACGTTTCTTCCACCACACTATACAGGTAACTCCATGTTCACAATGAGCATCACAGCTTCAAATTATATTCTTTTCAAAGCGCACGACATAAAAACGGTGGCTTACAGTTAGATATGTCTATCAGAAACACACCAGTTTCTAAACGTTCTCTAATCCATACAGAAAATCAACTCAATCCCCAAACAGGACAGGAAACGAAGGTTCGTATAAACATACCAAGAAACCATAGAACGGAAACTACCCCAGTGCAGTACCAATTTGGATTAGGGGGGGTGGGGGACCACCTATTTGCCGCATCAGTATCACAATGTAAAATAACCTCTCTCTTTTTTATCCCACTCTCCGGAAGTGGATTCTAGTCGCCTTGATAGATCCAGTATTTCCGTCATTTGAAGAGCAGAAGCGTAGGAATGGGTTCGTATTGTGGAAGCAAGGAAGGACCTGAATGGCGGTGTGGAAGATGCCGCCGAGTCCGATGGCGTCCTTGAAGAAGCGGTTGATGTGGAGCACGGCGGCGTCCGAGCCGGCGTTGGCGACGTCGTAGACGTGCGCCACCACCTCCTGGCTCATCCCCGGTGCGGCGCCTCGCCGCCGGAGATCCCCTTGCCGGAACAGATGCCTGAAAGGGCCAGGCCCTACCCCACCTGTCTGAGACGAACGCCGGCCGCGTTTGGGTCCCACCTGTCAGGCAATATGTACCTTTTTCTTTGCGCTTTTACTTGGTTTTCCTTTGTGACATTCATCGATAAACAGAATTAAACATTTCAGTTTCAACCCAGAAACGTTTCTCAATCTAAAACAGAAACACTTCAGATTGACTTGCTATGATTCATCCAAGATATAAGAATGATTGAATTGACCTACATACCCTTGGTTCTACAGTCTCTTTTACATGTGCTGATTTCTACACAATACCATAATGAAAATCATAATGTTGCGATGGTGTAAACCCAATTGTAATAGAAAAAAGTAACGTCCCGTCAAAAATAGAAAAAAAGTCAAAATAAATTGCATGACGGCCTGCAAATTTTCTAGCCCACGAAGCCCACTCGTGGGGTACCCTAACCTTTGGCCTCCATCTCCAGCAAGCCGCCATCGTCTTCCCCCATCGATGTTCTTTCTCTTCTCCAGTCAATAGCAACTCTCCCACCACGATTACTCCTAATCCTCTGCTATCTCACACCACTGACCACTAAAATCAGTTGTTAAGGGCCTTCTCATCTCGCTTCTCTTGTTGGCTTGGTCTCTGTCCGCGCCCTGCTGCTGCTACCACGAAGCGTCCAGGCAACGGCGACCAGGCGCCGGCGACTGGAGCGAGCAGCCGTCGACGATTGGAACGACGGTGGCAATTTCGTGTAAATAGTTGAGAACATGCAGTGGAGGTTCATTGCGGATGGAGGTGAATCTGTGTGGAACACCATTCTAGCCGATTCACGAGCGCAGTGCAATTTCGCGAATCGTTCTAGCCTGATTCTGCATCGAAACGTTTCAAAATTTTTCCGTTTGGAACTGCTCCAGCTGATTCTACCCAGAATCTGAAACGATTCGTGCATCCAAACACATCCTTACTGGCTTCTCTTCGGATGGAGGTGAATCTGTGTGGAACACCATTCTAGCCGATTCACGAGCGCAGTGCAATTTCGCGAATCGTTCCAGCCTGATTCGAAATTTTTCCGTTTGGAACCGCTCCAGCTGATTCTACCCAGAATCTGAAACGATTCGTGCATCCAAACGCACCCTTACTGGCTTCTCTTTTCAGCGAAGGCACATCCTGCTTGCGGTTTGTCCACTCGAAATCTGTATTGTCGAATTTCACGATACAAATGACTTTTTTTTTGAGATGCGATACAAATGACTTAGTACTATATTATTAGACTTGAGGTCATATTTGCAACTGCCCATTAGGTGTCATTTTGACGTAGTAATTTGTGAACAGAACAGTGGATGGGTGACGAGGACGGCAACTTCCGAACTCTGCATGTCCGATGTCTCTGAACTCTGAAGCGCGTCTGCAATCTGTGGCTGTCATCCATGCAAAGTGGAAGCACAGCAATAACAAACTCTATTGTAACCAATCAATGACCAAATCTCTGCCATCTCGAGTATGTATGTGATGGAGGCCTGAGTGCAGGTCGCGTCTCGCATCGCATGCAGTTGCCGGTCAACGAGAGACAACGAAGGTCTGGATAGAAAGCTCACAGTAATTGGTTTGGCTTCCGGCCACCTCCATCATGGAGTAAGCAACATTAGAATATACTAATGTTCTTTGCACCGTCAGACGCGATGTGCACCAGCAATAAGCTGCCATATGATGCTGCCACTTGTTTAGTTTTGCGGCCATGAACGCCACTGTCGCCTGGATCTCTGTTGTGCTCTCTCCCCCAACCTTATTAGATTGCAGCATGCGGATGAATGATCAGCGGTAGTAGAGATCTCGGCAACACACACCAACTGATGAAAAGGCAGGCAAATAAAAATAAACGAGGGATGCGGTGGGTCGGCGAAAAGGCCGCGAATTGAAAACGATGGAGCACTTGTACACTCTTTCAGTCTTTTGGATGAAAAGGAAGAGGCAAGCGTGCATGCATGCCAATAATCTAATCTGATTTTCAGACGCCGGTATGTAAGTGATGTATTGGTCCTGTCAAATCTAATCCAAATCTCTCTGCGTTTTGTTTGGATGGCGTCGACAGCTGCGGCTGCCACCACCGACCCAACCACTGACTCTAGTTGCTGCATATCTCACATTTTCTTTTTCTATGGACCAGTGACATGGCATGCATACAGAGACGATAGATGATCAATTCGTTCGGCGCTGTTCAACCTCTAGTTGTGTGGATAACAGTACTAATCGATGCATCCAACACATCGATTCAGAAATCGCTGAAACAGCAGTAAATTGGGGCAAGTTGACAGCTGAACTCTGAAGAAGTCGATCTAGTTGTGAAAGTAAGACGGCCTGTGTTCAGTTCAGAAACTAGCTGGCAAGTGGCATGTCGACAACGTCCGATGTTGTAGCCATGGACATTGCATGGTGCATAGGGGTTAGATTGGACAATGGTCCTTGAGGTCGTCGCGTAATGTGAAGGCCGAAAGTAAGCAAGCATGCATCAACGGGGCCCTGCCGCCCCGCCAATGATACCCGTGATCGCACGACAAACCCAAGCATGCAGAGGGTAAACCAGCGGGTAGTGCATGGCGACCTGGCCGGGACCCGTGACGACGACGGCCAGTTTCTCTCTCTCTCTCTCTCTCTCTCTCTCTCTCTCTCTCTCTCTCTCTCTCTCTCTCTCTCTCTCTCTCTCTCTCTCTCTCTCTCTCTCTCTCTCTCTCTCTCTCTCTCTCTCTCTCTCTCTCTCTCTCTCTCTCTCTCTCTCTCTCTCTCTCTCTCTCTCTCTCTCTCTCTCTCTCTCTCTCTCTCTCTCTCTCTCTCTCTCTCTCTCTCTCTCTCTCTCTCTCTCTCTCTCTCTCTCTCTCTCTCTCTCTCTCTCTCTCTCTCTCTCTCTCTCTCTCTCTCTCTCTCTCTCTCTCTCTCTCTCTCTCTCTCTCTCTCTCTCTCTCTCTCGTGTTCGTTGTGGAGAAGAGATGGATGGAAGGGGAGATGCATATGCGAGAGATGCCATGGAGCAGAGTTTGTTTGCTATTGTTGTCGCTTTTCCATCACGAGCAAGCTTAGGAGAATGTCCGCTCGCCAGCCCACGTGAAGAAACAGTGCTGATTTACTGGAATTGTACCACAGAGAGAACGATGATCCTACACTTAGCACCTCATGCTTCCTGGCGAATGCAGGGTTAAGATTAATTCAGTCAAAGGGGTCAAAATATTCAGCAGCACACTTCCATTTCCAATGACCAGGACAAGCAGTAAAGAACGGAACAATCCAACAAGAAGAGGCAACATTACCACCGCCCCACATTCACAGCTTTATCACACACAGATTCAGTCACTACAGCTAGCTAGCGCATATTGACAGCAAAAGGTTACCGCTCTAGTACTAGGTAACCGAGGGAAAACCTTAATGCCGTGAATGAAGTCCCTTGACTGAGAATATGGCAAATTAAGCTCTGAAAGGCTGAAAGCAATCAAACTCAGAGCCGAGAGGCTCCTGCTTATTCTTTCTTCTATTGCATATATGTATAAAGTTCAGACTTAAAAAGCCTTTATAAACGAAAACAAAAGAAAAGTTCAGACACCACTCGCTCAGTTTACTATGGCCCGTGACTAGCAGCAGTTACTACTACTAGCCAAGCAAAGAACAGAGCTAGTGGTGAAGAGTACAGAAAGGGCTCCTATAAATGGGCGGCCTCTCTCGCCGCTACAATCCAATCCACACTCCATCATCTCTCCTCGTAAACCTCTCCCGTGTGTGTGACTCCTCACGAGTCACTACACGCCTGCTAGGCTACAGTGAGCGGTTACCTGAGCAGAGCAGCAGCATGGCGATGACGATTCTCCATGTAAGCCTCTGCTAGGCTCTTTGTATCCATTCTCTTCTGCCAATTCTTCCATAGCTGTAGTAGTCTTTCATTTCATTATGCGAATCTGTTTGTTTGTAAAAAGAGTCTGATGTAGATTGCAGAATTTGGAAGTAGTAGTAATCTGTTGCAGAATTGTTGAAATTTCTCTCTTGGTATTATGCAAATACAGCAGCAGGTTCTCTGGTCCCTTTGGGTGGTCGTCCTCGTCGCCGCGCGCCACCACAGCTCAGCAGCGGCTTCGGGGTACCTTGCGCCGAGCTGCCGCGCGCGCACTGCGTCGCTGACGGACTTTGGCGGCGTGGGGGACGGGACGACGTCGAACACCGCGGCGTTCCGGTCGGCGGTGGATCACCTGTCGCAGTACGGCGGCGGGATGCTGTACGTGCCGGCGGGGAAGTGGCTGACGGGTCCGTTCAACCTGACGAGCCACTTCACGCTCTTCCTCCACAGCGACGCCGTCGTCCTGGGCACGCAGGACGTCAACGAGTGGCCCGTCATCGACCCGCTGCCTTCCTACGGGAGGGGCAGGGACAAGGCCGGGGGAAGGTACGCCAGCCTGATCGGGGGATCCAACCTGACCGACGTGGTCATCACCGGCCTGAACGGGTTCCACAGGAACCAGCTCAGGCACACGCGTGGCTACCTGATCGAGCTGGTGCGCTGCGACGGCATCTTCATCAGCAACGTGACGCTGGTGAACTCCCCCGCGTGGAACATCCACCCGGTGTACAGCAGCAACGTCGTGGTGTCGGGGGTGACGATCCTGGCGCCGACGCGGTCGCCCAACACGGACGGGATCAACCCGGACTCTTGCTCGCACGTGCGCATCGAGGACTGCTACATCGTCTCCGGGGACGACTGCGTGGCCATCAAGAGCGGGTGGGACGAGTACGGCATCGCCTACGCCATGCCCAGCCAGCACATCGTCGTCAGGAGGCTCACCTGCGTGTCGCCCACCTCCGCCGCCATCGCGCTCGGCAGCGAGATGTCGGGCGGGATACAGGACGTGCGCGCCGAGGACATCACGGCCGTCGACTCCGAGTCCGCCGTCCGCATCAAGACCGCCGTCGGACGCGGAGGCTTCGTCAGGGACGTTTTCGTTCGCCGGATGCGCCTGGAGACCATGAAGCGGGTGTTCTGGATGACGGGCAACTACAAGTCGCATCCCGACGACAAGTACGACCCCAACGCGATCCCCGTGGTCGAGAACATCAGCTACCAGGACGTGGTGGCCACGGGAGTGTACAAGGAGGCCGCCAGGCTCGAGGGCATCCAGGGCGCGCCGTTCAAGGGCATCTGCGTCGCCAACGTCACCGCCGAGCTCTCCAGGTCCAGGAAGCAGCCCTGGACATGCGCCGACGTCGAGGGCGTGTCCACGGCGGACGTCACCCCGGCGCCATGCGACCAGCTCAAGGGGACAGCAGCAATTCCCGACGGCGGCGGGTGCCCGTTCCCGACGGACACGCTGCCCATCGACCAGGTCACCGTGCAGCAGTGCGCCTACGACATACCCCCCCCAGGGCCGAGCTCTTAAAACTCCACGACAATCTACTCTCGTCTGCCTGCTGATGATACAGAGAGTGTCTCGTCCTCCCAGCTAACTAGAGAGACAGGCTCCTGCTCCTCCTCCAAGCTGCAGAAAACACCACAGTAGTAATAACGACCGTCTGCTCAGGACGCAGCCAGCATGACGATGGTTGTGCTTTTTATTTCCATGTAGTAAACACCGGATTTTGCGTGTCTTGCTAAATACTACCTACTCCACTAGTGTGTATGTGACGCTGCAAAGGCAATTTCCATGTTCCCTGCTTGTTTCAAGACATTTCTGTGAAATGAGAGTCAGACAACTTACCTACAATACAAGGTTGGGCCAGGCCCAGGCTGTAATGTGCAGGCCGTTCGTTCGGCCCAAGAGACCGCCTCCCTACCAATAAGCCAAATACTGTGGCTTCGCCAGGGGCCTCCCCGTAAAACGAACAAGGAAGAGACCGACCGCGTCGTCTCGTCTCGTCTTCCCCTCGAAACAGAGACAAGAGAAGCTCCTTCCCCTTCGCTTCCTTGGCTCTCCTCCTATCCAGCTCGCTCGCTAGGGTTTCCATACCCAAGAGGAGAAAGAGAGGCGAAGGAGCTGATTGAGCCATGACGACGGCGGCGCGCCCGACGTGGGCTCCGGCCAAGGGCGGCAACGAGCAGGGAGGCACCCGCATCTTCGGCCCCTCCGGGAAGTACTCCTCCCGCGACCTCGCCGCCCACACCAGCCTCAAGCCCAGGTACCATCAAATGACCTCCTTCCGTACCCTTTTTCGATTGCTTGCATGGAGATCTGCCCGCGAGCACCCTTTCCTTTGCGCGCAGCTCGCCGGAGGATTGGGGGAAACGACGCCTAGGGTTTCTTTCCTACTAGGTAGGGGCTGATTCCCCAATTAAGGCCCCCCCTTTTTTAATCCAATTAGCACGAGAAAATCGCCAAGTTACTACAGACCAGTAGGCGCCCAACCTTTCATTGGGAACTCGGCATACCGATTCTAGAGTGCTTAATTAATCCGTTTGGTTGCTAGCCGTTTTGATCAATTAGAAATAACGATATGCAGCTGCTTCAGCTCTCATCATCAGTATCTATCACCATACCAAGTAAATTGGATTACATGCAGAAAGTTTGGATAGGTAGGTTGGCTTTTCTGAATACTGATGTACTAGTAAAATGAGATTCTAGATGTTGTATGGAAGTAAGAAGGGATGGTGAAAAGGGAAAAAAATGAAAGACAACTTTTTGTTTGTCCATTGTACACTGCCTTCTTTTTGGAGTTTGGAGCTGGGATAACAATATCATGATCGATTGTAAATCGTACGTATATATAAAAACCTCATCAGATCTGACTAGGATATTCCTTTGATTATAGCCTCAATCACACATGGTCTCTCTATCAACCTGACCTTAGGATTGCTGTGTATTTCATTGCCAGTTCGTTATTCTGAGGTTTCTCCCTCCATGACTGATATTGGCTGCTCCCATTTCTGCAGAAAAGAGGGCCAGCAGACCCAAGAGGAGATACAGAAGAGGAACCTCAGGGATGAACTCGAGGAACGTGAACGCAAGCACTATTCTTCCAAGGATAAGTCCTATGCTGGTATCCCTACTCCCTTGCTCTATAATTTTCCGCTTATGGACTGATTGATGGATAGTCATCTTATTCTATTAAACGGTATATGTACAATTGAATAACCATACATTTCCTCGCTTGCAGAAGAGAGAGACAGGCGGAAAAGTTCAAGTCAGCTACTCTTAGAAGGTTGGTGGCACTAATTCTGCATGAATATTTGTTTATGGTCTGCCCAAGTGATGACTTATCCTTTCTGATTGTAAATCATAGGTTCAAAGAGAGACGCCGAGGATAAGATAGTTCCACGGGAAATCGACGCAGATGACTCAGATGTGGAGCCTAGAAGTGATGATGAGAGGTTTGATCTGTCGCCTCCTCGGTGGTTAATAATTATGGTGCTCCTGAAACGTTACTGGAATTCTTCTCATTTCTGCATCAGCGTAGTTAACTGGACCGACAACTGTGTTAAGCAATTGTATAATAGGATTACAATAGTTCTTCTGTGCCATCTGCAACAAAACCTAGTGTTAGCCAGAAGGCTGCTTCTTTCCTAGTAGTTGATTTTGCCTGACATGTATGGTTGATTGCTTTTGAGCTTTATCAACTCCAAATGGTTGTTGATAAATAACCCAGCAACTTTCTTGATATTATTTGCTACAAGCATTTTATTTTTCATTGCAATATGCTGTTCGCAATGTAATCTTGCTCTTAAACATTTAATTTTTTCAATCCAGTGATGAAGATGATGACGATGATGATGACACTGAAGCTCTTATGGCAGAGCTTGAGAGGATTAAGAAAGAAAGAGCAGAGGAAAAGCTTAGAAAGGTTTGTTTGTTTTTTAACTCCACTACACGGTGATGATCATCTAGGTTTCAGGAACATAATAGTAATGGTCTCATTGCAGGAACGGCAACAAGCAGAAGAGGAGGCTAAGATGAAAGAGGCTGAACTGATGCGAGGAAACCCGTTGATCAACATTAATAATCCTGGCTCCTTCAGTATCAAGAGAAGGTTAGATGTTGATGCTGTGTTTGTTGTATTAATATGCCTTTATGTTGCCACCTATATAGAACTACCAAAAAGGATGTTCCTAATCTTGTTTTACATGTGTTTCGCAGGTGGGATGACGATGTTGTATTCAAGAACCAGGCTCGTGGAGAGACCAAGACACCAAAACGGTTCATCAATGACACTATAAGAAGTGACTTCCACCGCAAATTTCTGCAGAGGTACATGAAGTGAGTCTGCTGCTGCTGTGAAGGATTTTTATGTCTCCTGGCTATGTATGTCAGGGCCTTCTCTGGGGGGTTTATCATGTGATGTTTCTATATGAGTGGAAGATCAATCTGTATGACATAACTGTAACATATGCTTTGTCGCAAATGGTACTTGATTCTCCGTTCGATTGAGTATCAGTCTATGCGATTGTGTGAAGAAGATGCACAAACTGTGCCCAATGTTACACCTACTGTGTTCTTTCCCTCCAATGATTTGGGGATGTCAGACCAGTAATTGCTAAGGTTTGGATGCTAGTTGTATGCTATTACGGAAATCAGTTGTTGATAGCTTAGTGCAGCGCGATACAGATGACCTGGCAAGCACCAAATTGCCAGAGAAATGACGCAAAAAAGTCACAAACAGCCGCCTCAATTTTGCGAGCAACCGGAGCAAGCACGTGTTGCCCAATGAAAAGATGTTTGTACAACTGATGTCGATACTGTTAGAATGCGTCCTCATCTATGCTATTTCTTGCTTTTTTTTTTAAAAAAAACGCAGGCGTGTTCAAGGGCTTGATATTGTGTAGTAGATTAGCAGCGATCTTAATGTGAAGGTGGAATTCTCAGGGTGCTCTGCATCTTGCATAATGCTCATGTCTTTGTAAAACAAGTTATAGGGATTCTCAGGGGTGCTTTAATCATCTGTGTAAAACAATTGCAACAGTATCACAATACAAATCATATAGGATGCTTCTCAATCCATAAAACTGCATAGATCCATGGCGTGACTCCGAACTTCCTTGTGAATACAAGAACAGTTTCTGTTCTTGATTCTACTAAGGTCACCTCACTTTCAACAAAAATTATCCAACAGAAGCATTGATCCAAAATTACATATTCTTCTACTCAAGCACAACAAATGAATCATTCTACTCTAAAACAAAGCAAAAAAGAAAACAACCGGAAACTCCAGAATGCGAGCCTATACACCATCTACAATCTAAGCTCAATAATTGAAACCTCAGACTCACCTACTAAAGAGTGAGAAGAAGCCACCTTTCTTCTTGGGCCTCTCCTGCTCCTCAACCATAACTGCTGTCATAGCATCTCTTTCCACTAATCGCCAAGTAGCCTGCTCTAGAGCAAGACCAGCCGGTGTGGGTGGGTCATTGAGCACAAGTGGCACACCTCTATTTGTACTTCTGATCACCTCCGCGTCTTCTGGCACCACACCTAGCAATGGCAACCCAAGCATTTCTTGCACATCAAGGGCTGACATCATGTCCTCCCCTTTAACCAGGTCCGGTCGCACACGGTTAACAATAATCTTGATGTCTTTGATGCCATCGCACTCCAACAGCCCAGCAACACGATCAGCATCACGGAGAGCTGTAATGTCAGGGGTGGTAACAAGCACAGCCTCTTCTGCAGGGGCGATGGCAGTGACAAATCCAGCATCAACGCCTGCACCAAACCACAGTCAGAAACCTCACACAATAGGAGTAGATGCAGATTTACAGTGTTAGATTTTAACATTGACTTTTTGTGGAAAGATGAAATAATATCATGATGCAGCTGAACAGAACAGGATCGACTCATTTTCAGCGGCACTTGATCTAGATCAACGAGGATCAACATGATGCTAAGAAAACTGACAAGGCACATTATGATCGACATGATGCTAAGAAAATAGACAAGGCACATTATGATCAACATGATGCTGAGAAAACAGACAAGGCACATTATGAAGGACTAGAATAAACAGGCAAGACTTGATAGTCCAACTATTACCAGAGTCACACTTTGCCACTGGAGTCAAGAGAAAGTTCAAACAAACTAGTTGCCCTGATAGCGATATCTGACAACGATGTGGTTTTAAGCGATGGTGTGAAATGTGATTTAGGATCAATCTACTGGTAAACTGGACATAAATGCGGGTACTAATTTCAAGAGAATATTAGCGTCGAATGTTAGCATACCTTTCCTCTTTCAAGTCATTTAATTAGGGGCAGTGAGCGGAAAAGTTACAATAACAACACCCTTATTTCCACCAAACAATTTGAGATTACTCCCAAGGCCATGGACAAACGTGGCAAATTGGAGGCAGCAATGAAGAGTATCCTGATGAATGCAGATGATCAAAGGAAAAATTATGGGGATGAAACAAACATCCCAATTGCTGCTAATCATGTCCATTTTCTATGAGGTAACTAATGAGAAGGGATCCTCAAAGTACATTTATTCTTTTAGGTAGAAAATTACCAGGTGTCTAAAATTAGACGAAACTGTCTTTTAAACATTTATTAAACTCGTGGAAATGTGTCCACCTTATTTCACAACTAGATCGATCGAGATAGTGAATCGTGCTTTGTACTAGATGGCGCCGATGCAAATGTAAGCAAGAGAAATGCGGTTATTTGCTGACCTGCGGGGCAGTCGATGAGGATGAAGGCGGGCGGGTTGGCGGAGCGGCGGAGGGCGTCGGCGACCCAAGTGAGGGTCTTGGATCCGAAGGCGAGCGGCAGCTTGGAGCGGGGCTTGGAGAGGCAGAGCAGCTGGAGGTCCTGAAGCGCGCGGTGTCGGACGAGCGCCTGGTCGAGGCGGCAGTCCCCGGCGAGCACGTCGGCGGCGGTGAGATGGACCCGGTTCTCGAGGCCCAGCAGGAGGTCGAGGTTGCGCAGGCCGGCGTCGGCGTCGACGGGCA
>LAPY01001565.1:96877-111267 GCA_000970635.1 Eragrostis tef
CAGGCAGTGAGTCATTCATTGTAAACAAATTATCTTCTTCAGGAAGTTGAATTTCCAAGCTAGCATTCCCCTGATAACCTGGTAATGCTGAATTCCTGTACTCAATTCCTGGTTCTTTCGGGGCAGCAGCATCTTTAACGGTATTGGTGTGAAGTGCTGGTTCAACAGGGTAGAATACTTCATGTCCAGATGGCAATAGACTTTTGCCAGTCTCTGCAAACTCATTAGGACCACCAGTTGCGGATCCTCGAATAGAAACTGGTGCATCTTTGGAATGGAGCTCACTCATAAATGCTGCCCCAAACAATGTTTCCAGTGTCATGTTCTTCCCTGAAGTAGAAGCATTTTCAGCCTTATCAACTGGACCACTTCCAGATATTCTACCATTGGCCACCAAATTTACATCAACACTCTGTGGTTCATCAGATCCTATCTGGAAACCCAAAGAAGATCCTTTAGTATCTGTTCCCTTCTGTAACAATGAAAGAAGATGATGTGATGCATGATTATCTACAGCTACTTTCTGCATGGCAACTGGCTCATCTAAAACAGCCGGATGCTCCTGTATATCATTCTTCTGACTCGAGCTGCTATTGCTCTTAACCTGTTCCAGCATTGCCTGTTCAAGATCCTCACATGTCATCATAACTGGAACTGTCTCTGGAATATCAGAACGGCTGTGTTGTTTGAGGATTCCATCAGCAGGAGGAGACGAAAATGAGAGGAGCTTGGACCCAGAATCAAATTTGCCAATAGGTGATTTTGGAGATAAATTCTGGACACCGAGGTCAGATAAAGGAGCGTGAAATACATTTCCTGGATCTGCATCTTCATTTTTAACAATCATGGATAGGAGGCTACTTGAAGGCAAATCTTCTGCAGGTTTCAATTCTGCAGGAAAGTTTTAAATTATCAAAAGAACAGAACATCAAATAGCTGTCATGGACTAATGAGGAATGTGTCCTCAGAATTTTGTTTTGTTCGATATAATGAAACCAGCTAGCAAATTTATAAAACAAATCACCTTCATCAATAAACCAGCGAGCAAACTTGGATGATTCTGGTACAGAGGACATCATATCATCATCAGGTTTCAGTGGCGGATTCTGCAAAAGGCATAAAAGGTCAAATAAAAATGTGGCCTAAGTAATATATTTTTGAATGCCTGAGAGGCTAACAAAACTGAAATTTCTTTCCCGAGCACCCTGCTGCTACATGACAAGGACCAGAATTAAGTTGTAATCAAACTGTGACTCATAAAAATCTGCATTTATTATCAACAGATTAACGTGTGCATACAGGCCATATGAGCACGTAAATCAAGAAACCCTATCACATAAATGCACAGGATAGTATATTAACATAAAATTACCAGTTGCCATCCTTTCTTATACCAAAAAGCATATAATTGGAATAACGAAATATATTTAGACCTAGCGGTATTTTAGAAAACATAGGTTGCACCGCTAATCAGACATAAAATTACAAAGGTTCAAAGTTTAGATGACAGATCGTAGCTTATAAACTATAGCTACACCGAATTTTAAAGATCCCCAAGAAGCATCTGCACATTTAGGAAACTAAGATTAAGCGAGACCAAACAAGGGATTTGTTATGGCACCTCGACATAATTCGGTAAATTGCTGCCACTTTTCAATAATGCATTGCCGAAGAATTGTTCCAAGATCGACACTGAACTGTCCTTCCTGACAGGATCAATATTTTTTGAGTTGCCTTCATTTGCAATAGAATATTTATTCATCACAGTAGCTTCCCAGTTTCCGTTTTCTTTCAGAACGCCAGAAACAAAGTCAGTTGACGAGGTAACAGCAGCAGATATAAGGGTGTGCTTTGGACCCAGATTAGCAATGTTATCAGAAATGCTTCTCTCTTTGCTTTCACGTTCAGTGATCTCTGTTGTTGACTTGGTTACCTCAGTTCGTCCAACAGTCGCCATGTTTGCCTCAGTAGTGGCATTGTAACCCTAAGAAGTACCAAACATATTAAGAAGCTGTAAGGCACTGGTCAATAGTAGATTTACTATTGCAATTTTGTAACAGAAATTATTCTAACAGAAAGATGAGAAACTGAAGGTTTAGTCTTCACAGAATGCAAATTTCCGAAAAGGGGTGGTGGCAACTGACAATTAGGAGCTAACTGTGTGTAACTGCCAGTATTCAACTAATTTGTTAGCAAATGAAACAATGTATCGCTATGCACCTTTGGTTCAAGTGAGCTGTTGGATGACTGTGACTGAAGCTTTTTCTCCACAAACGCATTTGCAAAACCAGGCGGCACAAGTGGCCTGGCTGCAGGAGGTGGTAGAACCGAAGATGCTTTAACAGTACTTTCTAAATGAATTGAGGATACTGCAGATCCATCCAGTTTCTCATTTCTAGTTTTGCTGTTTGCCTTTTCAGTCGACGTTTGTAACTGTGAAATGATATCATCACCGAGATTTTCTTTTAGAATATCAGGGCCATTCTTCTTTCCTTGCATGGCTTTATGTTGCTCTTGCCTCATCAATTCAAATGATGCTGCAATAAGGGTAGCGTGAGACATGGATTATTGCAGCAAAAAAAAGGATGTTTATATTTCACTAAGAGATACTGACCCCTCCTCTTTCGTTCTTCTTCTGCTCTATCCCCATTTGAGCATTCAGAAGACCCAAATGTTTCATCATTTACTGCATCAATATCTTTCTGCGGAAAATAAAGGGAGCAGATTGTCATTAATGTGAAACATATTCACTAAAGTCGTAGATATTCCCAACCTATGAGGATGGAAAAAAGAAATGCATATGTGAGCAAGTTCAAACCTTGTAAGGACGTGGTGGCTGGTAGCGTTGAGATGTCCTGTTTATCTGATAAGCAGTACCAGGATCCTTCGATGTCAACTGGCCGGCATATCCTGACGGTCTAGGGAAACCACCACTTCCAAGAAGACCGTCGTGCTCTGTGTTCTGCCAACTGCGTCTATATTGGTTGGTGTTGCGCCTATCTGCAAGGTAAAATTATTAACACAGGAAAAGAAACTGAGGATGTTACAGAACCAACTACAGTATGTTAAAACGTGCCTAAATAAAATATGATTATGGAAACCTTCCTCAAGTTTACACCAGATGATCTTAAATGTGAACATACATGAGTATAAACTATAAAGTATCCAAATGGAAAGTCCGTATGACAATAAATAGAATTTCACCAGAAAGTGTCCATGGCAAAAGAAGGTCATGTAAATAGTTCATTGTTAATGTTTCGCTGGCTACCGATGTTAACAGACAAACGACATCAATAATAAAGCACCTTTCCTAAAAAGGAACACATATACCTTGTGCTAGTGGCTCACGATCAGGCAATTCCCCATCCCGGTCGCTTGATCCAGTAGAGCGTGTGTCCCACCGGCCTCCCGAATTCCCACCACGAGAAGAGTAAGAACCTGAGCCATCTGACCTTCCAAGAGGCGTGTGGTAATAGCCCTTGTTTCTGTCAAGCACACCTGCTGACAGCTCCTGGAGATCACTGTTGGACAAGGCCAGCAAAAACAAATGCCGTCAATTACATAAATGCAGCAGGCGAAAAGCGTAACCATGTACAACAAGGAACACGAAACGACCTAAGGAGCGCTGTATCAAAATCAGCGGGCAGCTTCTTGCAATGCTCCAACTCGCCAAACGACAGCAGAAAGTCCCTGGAGTACACTATCTTCATCTTCCTGCTGTCATACAGAAGCAGACACATCACAATTCACGGGACGTTTCAAGTAGTAACGCAACAGCGGTAACGCGACAGCGAGACAGAGTGTGGGCATACTACTCACTTGGGCTCAGGGGGCTCCGAGCTCATCTCCCCACCGCACTATGGAAGAAACTGAGGATGTTACAGAACCAACTACAGTATGTTAAAACGTGCCTAAATAAAATATGATTATGGAAACCTTCCTCAAGTTTACACCAGATGATCTTAAATGTGAACATACATGAGTATAAACTATAAAGTATCCAAATGGCAAGTCCGCATGACAATGAATAGAATTTCACCAGAAAGTGTCCAAAGCAAAAGAAGGTCATGGTTGTTATGAATGGTAAATAGTTCATTGTTAATGTGTCGCTGGCTACCGACGTTAACACCAAACGTCATCAGCACCTTTCCTAAAAAAGGAACACATATACCTTGTGCTAGTGGCTCACGATCAGGCAATTCCCCATCCCGGTCGCTTGATCCAGTAGAGCGTGTGTCCCACCGGCCTCCCGAATTCCCACCACGAGAAGAGTAAGAACCTGAGCCATCTGACCTTCCAAGAGGCGTGTGGTAATAGCCCTTGTTTCTGTCAAGCACACCTGCTGACAGCTCCTGGAGCTCACTGTTCGGCACGGCCAGCAAAAACAAATGCCATCAATTACATAAATGCAGCAGGCGAAAAGCATAACCGATGTACAACAAGGAACACGAAACGACCTAAGGAGCGCTGTATCAAAGCCAGCGGGCAGCTTCTTGCAATGCTCCAACTCGCCAAACGACAGCAGAAAGTCCCTGGAGTACACTATCTTCATCTTCCTGCTGTCACACAGAAGCAGAAACATCACAATTCACGGGACGTTTCAAGTAGTAACGCAATAGCGGTAACGCGACAGCGAGACAAAGAGTGTGGGCATACTACTCACTTGGGCTCAGGGGGCTCCGAGCTCATCTCGCCACCGCACTATGGAACGGCCTCAATCCGTCAAACTGCCGCCCGCACTTCAACTAAATCTAACAGCTAGGATGCTCGAATCGAGAAATCAGGGCAGGGTCGGGCTCAATCCATCTTCCGTTTGGGGAATCCCATCTGGATTTGATAGCTCGCAAACAAAGCAGGTTGGGCATGAGATCTATCTACCAGAGAAAATTGAATCCAATCAAGTTAGGGTTCTTACCGACGAGAGATCGCCAATCCAACCCAATCGACGCGTCGGTGAGGGGAACCACCAGCACTGCTGCCCTTCTCTTCTTCTCCGGTGGAAGGAGGAAGCAGAGGAGGTTCGCGGGCGGGGCTAATCAAGTGCGAGCGGAGGTTAGGGCCCCGATGGATCTGTAGTCCGCGCCAGTCCAGAAGCAGTGGAGAGCGGGGAAGACAGGGAAGTATCGAAGGAAGGAGGGGATTGGGGCTAGTCGTCGCCGGCGGGGAGGCTCGCCGATGATGGGCTAATCGAGTGCGAGCAGAGGTTAGGGCCCCGATGGATCTGTGGTCCGCGCCAGTCCAGAAGCAGTGGAGAGCGGGGAAGACAGGGAAGTATCGAAGGAAGGAGGGGATTGGGGCTAGTCGTCGCCGGCGGTGAGGCTCGCCGATGATGGTGAGACCCAGCGATTTGTGGTGATGACGATAGCAAATGGTGAAAGGGAGACGAGGAGAAGACTCGCAGGTACCCTCAATTTGGGAGATTTCGAGATCTGCCCTTGGATCCCAGGTATGAGAAGCAGTATACTGTTGCGAATGTTGCATTGATAAATGTACTGTGTCTTCAATCTTCATAAAACCATCTTGTTGTGCCGTCATTTATAAAAAAAACGTCTAAATTCACAAAACTTCAATAATCTCAGTAGACTTATACTAATGATTTACCATATTGAACTATCAATGACAAGGTTGTCCATCCAGATATTTAGAAACATGTGTAAGCTACGAATGCACATCTCTCATCGATCTCTCCATTTGTTGCACTATACAGTGTAGCCGATCAGGCTGTGAGTGTGCACTTCGGATGATCAGCGCGCTCGAACAAGCCTAATGCGTAAGAACCAAGCAACAATATAATTTTGGAGCATTTGCGTTTTTTACCATCACTTTGTTTTGCCTTTGTGATTTTCCCCCTAAATCTGCGTTTTTGTGATTTTACCATCATTTTTTTGAACTGAGCAAAGATTCTACCATGAGTCTGTTAACTGCCCTTTGACGGTGCTAAATGGTGAGGGAAAAGACCAAGTTGCCCTTTTGTGTTTTTACCATCACTTTGGACATGAAAGTCATATATAACAGAATTTAAAGGTTATATACAACAAAAATGTAACAGATTCAAATATATTACGACAGATTTTAAATTTTAACAAAAATTGGTAAATTTGGACAGAAATTTGACACAAGTTTTGACAGAATTTTGGCAGCATTTCACCATAATCACATATGTCCAGCACATATTATATGTCCACATCCACATGTCCACATCCAAAGTACTCCTAGAGCAACACAAGTCTAGATTAACATAGACTAAATATTACATGTCCATGACCATAGCCATACTAAAGGAGGTGTTGCTTTGACAAATGAACCGGCAAAAGGAGAGTAGATTCCAGAACAAACAGTAAAGGGCCCAGTTGAACAAGGAAGATGGGTGCATTATCATTTCCAGAAGTTAAACTGCCATGCGACAACTCTAACCTCCAAAGGTCTCCTCGAGCAACTACGGAGCTCTCAATTTCATGATGCCTAATGTTGTATGCTGCTGAGATATTTACGGTTCCCTGCACAAATACAGAATATATGCCAATAGCATTGCATTTGAAATATCAGTAAACATGACATATTTTACACAAGACAGCCTCAGCATTTAGTATCAAAAGAGATAGAATGAGACTAATTAAATCAATTAGCCAAGAAGGTAGTAAAAGCATAAATGAATTGGCATGTATGTAAAGCTAACTTTTTGTCATAGGCCACCTATTACCATGTCAAACCTACAGAAGATACATTAAGCAGATTAAACTGCTCACGCTTTCAATTAGATCTCAGTTGCCCTACAAATCGACGAGGATGACAGCAATTAAGTGTAC
The DNA here is from genome assembly GCA_000970635.1 of Eragrostis tef. NCBI lineage: Eukaryota > Viridiplantae > Streptophyta > Magnoliopsida > Poales > Poaceae > Eragrostis > Eragrostis tef. The sequence goes on from LAPY01001565.1 coordinate 103,684, forward strand.
GCACTTAAGGATGTCCATTGCAACTAGTGAATCCATTCAATTTCACATGTAGGAAGAATCTTTACCCAATTTGCACGCTCCCTGGACAGCGCCGCGCCCGAGAAGAGCAGCCGCCGCCGCTGAGGCGCGTCCAGCCAAAGCCGTCGCGTCGCGTGAAGGAGCTGCCGCCGTGGCCTCGCGCGCCGAGGCGCGTCCGCCCGCCGTCGTCGCCTCGCGTGAAGGAGCCGCCGCCGTCGCCTCGCGTGAAGGAGCCGCCTCCGTCGCGTCGCTCGCCGAGGCGCGTCCAGCCGCCTCCGTCGCCTCGCGTGAAGGAGCCCCCGCCGTCACGTCGCTCGCCGAGGCGCGTCCAGACACCGCCGTCGCCTCGCATGAAGGAGCCGCCGTCGGCGCCTCGCGTGCAGGAGCCGCGGGCGTCGCCTCTTCCGGTTAGGTTTCTGAGGAGCTCGCCCTGTTCGCGTGAAGGAAGACAGAGACGACGAGTCGTTGGTTGAGATCGATTGAGTGAGGGGCACTTTGGTCCATCTGCATTTTTTTTGTTTTATTTTAATCGGTGAATTCCTTTTATCTGGGTGAAAACCGATGGTAAACGGCAGGTTGAACTAAAAAAGTGATGATAAAAATACAAAAACGCAGATTCAGGGTTAAAAATGCAATTGGCTCTAGAATGATGGTAAAAACATAATTTTTCCTATAATTTTAGTCAATTTTGTTTTAACTAATTGCCATATATCATTATTGTTGAATCACCTCTTGTTATAGGTATATGTTCCGTTAGATGCATTGTAACTCTTTTGAATCTTCATGAAGAAAGAACCACGATCATGCAAGCGTGAGGTATTAGTGATCATTTCACATTGGATTTTGTTTGAATATACATAGTGCAACATTAGCCATTAAATTTGACTTTGAATAATTTTTCAAAGATCTATCGCATTTATTTTTTCACACAATCGATCCGAGAATTACATATAAATTATCACCTGTTATATGTGAAAATCATTTGGCATAAGGCATGCTTTGCTATTCTTTCGCAACTTTTGTTCAATATTATGTACAAAATAACAAAAACATGTACTCCCTCCGTTTCAGTTTACTTGGCATTTTGGGAGCGTTTTCTGTTGTTCAGGTTCAGAGAATGTTCAATGAACCTGGACAAACATATTGTCCAGGTTCGGAGAATGTTCAATAAATCTGGTAAAGAGCCAGAACGCCAAGTATTCTAGAACAGAGGGAGTACTACTTGTAAGTAGTTTTGGTTGGCTACTTCGATCGGGACATGAGAATAAAAAGCTATTTGATGTGCTTGTATTGTTGTAAGTGTAGTCTTTTTTTTTACCCGAGTCCTATTTTATATTTTGATCTTATTAGTCATCTATATAATTTTTTTTAACAGAAGCTCAAGCTCTCTATCTATAATAGTGTTATAATAGAATTGAGATTGATTATTTTAGACTAGTAACCGTGATTGTGTGCCACATCCGTTCAAGGAGGGGCTGATAAAAGTGGTAATCGTGCCGGTTTGTTTTTTTAGAGGAAAAGTGGTAATCGTGCCGGTTTGCTGTGCTTCATCTTGCAAAGTTTGACAAGGCCTTACTGCATTTGGGCCTGGTCCACTGATGGGCCGAGGATGATGCCCAAAGTCCCGCCGCCAATGGCCGAGAAGAGAAGCGAGGGTCCTTCCCTAAAAAAAAAAAAAAGAGAAGCGAGGGTCCGAAAAGCAAAAGTGGTGGCGGGACCAGAGTGTCAGCGTCAGTAGAAACTTGTGGACAGGAGTGGAGGAGAGCATTTCTCTTCTTCCCCACGCAGACGACACCTTCTCTCCTCCCCACAGCACTGTTCCTCTTCCTCTTTCTCCCTCCCGAGCCACCCACCTCACCACAGAGCCGACCGAGCGCGAGCAGCAACCCCAGTCCTAGGTGGGCGTCGAGATCGTCCAGGAGTTGATGGTTTCCATGAGCACCACGCCTCACCCGCTGGATTCGTCAGTCCCGGGCGTCGGAGGCGACGGCGGAGACGCGAAGGAGGAGGCACGGATGCGGCTGCGGGACGACGACGAGGAAGGGTCTAGGAGGGTGCGCAAGCCCTACACGATCACCAAGTCGCGCGAGAGCTGGACGGAGCCCGAGCACGACAAGTTCCTCGAGGCGCTGCAGCTGTGAGTCACCCACCCTCGTCCGTCGCACCTCCACTGCCGCTTCTTCCATATATAGACTTTATTATTCTATATCTGCTTCGTCTGCTCTGATTATTTTCGTCCCTCTGGTTGAAATCGACTTGAGTTGGGCCTTCAGGAAGTTGCTCACATCGTCCCAAGAAACTTGCGTACTTTCATGGTCACAGGCGGATCTGACTTTTACGTTATTTTAGATCACAGCTTGCTGATCATATAATAGTTTAGCCGATTGATTAGCATCCACAGTCCCCAATGTTGCCGCGACGTTTGGGTCAATCAAAAGTTGGAACGCTATACAGCCACTACACTCAATTGCGCTCTTCCTCCTTCAGATTCTTTGTTTTTTTATTGTATGTAGATGTTCTCTACTTCAAATAAAATCCGTCTCTTCATGTTGGATATTGTAGGATTGATTTAGTTGCTTAGTTCCAATGTCGCTGTTGTTATTTACCTCCTATAGCCTATAGGGGAATGAGGATGGCTATGGAGTAGAGTCCCTTCTCCTGGAGGCACTCACTCTTCATTCCCTTTGTGTTGAAGGACTGACAGCTATTGCAGTGAATTTCACATTGCAAAGTTTGACAGCAGATTGTTGTAGCAATTTAAAGATAGTTCATGTTTTGGTTTATCGATTAAACAGATGCTTTAATTTTTTAATATTCCACACTTATGGAGACATTGAGTAGCTCATTTGATAACTTGAACGGCTTTGTTTCATCTGTTATATTCCCTTCTTTCTTGCATATGTTGACAGGTTCGACCGAGATTGGAAAAAGATTGAAGCATTTGTTGGCTCCAAGACAGTAATACAGGTATAGTTAAATATGTTCTTCAGCTTCCAACCTTTTGCTACTGTTTTCCTATTTAGTAGGTTGGCTTTTTAAAAAAGTGTTCTAGGAGATTTTCGTTTTCTTTTCTTATTACCAATATAGGATAAGAGATAGTGCAGACAACACTAAGCACCATATTTTTTATAATGCTACAAAAGTTACATACTTAAGTTGGTGAACTTCTGGTCATACTGAAATGCTGTGTTTTTAGGATTCTAGAGTTTCGTTGCTCATACTTTTGTCCAATTATTATTATTTATTTGGTTTATAATCTCCACCTGTTTGTTCTTCCAACAAGATTATATGCTGCACTACTGTTAAATTGCTACTGGTTGCTGCTTTATGGTTAAGTTGTATCTGACGTGCTGTGCATGATCTAAAAACAGTTCTTTTAACAGATCAGGAGTCATGCGCAGAAGTACTTTTTGAAGGTTCAAAAGAATGGAACAGGTGAACATTTGCCCCCACCTAGGCCAAAGCGCAAGGCTGCCCATCCATACCCTCATAAAGCCTCAAAAAAGAGTAAAGCCCTTTTCTTTGATCTTGTTTCTGATTTGCATGGTATTTGTAGTTTAGCAAATGGGTCTAATTAGGAACGGGACTCATGCAGCCCCTCGAGTTGTCTTACCTGAACAAGCTTCCCATATAATGGAGCAAGGCTGTGTTGCATCTATGGATACATCTCATGTTGCTACAGTCTCTAGTGCAAATGATGGGGAAAATGGTCCGGTTCAATATCTCAGTCCAAGGCATACACAAGGTTTGCACATTCTTTTGTTGTGAGCTCTATTTTGGATCATTTTTTTCTATAGCATTCTAACTTATCAGAGATGCCACAGGTTCTGCTGCAACAAATAATTACTCTAGTAGCATAACTAGCCAATCTGGAACGTGTCCAACTTCCGAAGTTAACGAGCAGGACATCATGCTTCCGGCATTGCGTGGTAACTTTTCCTTTGGCTGCATATAGTTTACAAATCCTGTGTTGGCAAATATCTTGATGATCCTAACTTCTAAAGATTAGTATGGTCATATTGGACACACTGTTCAATACAATTAGATTATCAGAGTAAATCCTATCCTGCTTATTTTTTGTAACAAACACCTTGTTATTATTTGATAAACAATGGAAAGAACCCTTTTTTTTCTTGTTGTGAATAAAATATACTTCATTTCGTTGCTTCTTATGTTGGTATATGTTGAAGTTTGTAAATCAAGGATGGTTACCGTGGTATCTATCGTCTATTCTTAAGGCACACTTACCAATTGACTTAAAGGTTTAGGCTATTGTCTTTCGTACTTAGTTACTTAGGCTTGCTTTTAGACTTTTAGGACTCATTACAGTATCCAGGTTCTCAGTAAACCCTAAAAGTTGGAAGAGTTGGAACATTATGTTTTTACTGCTGCCACTGGAACTAGCTAGTCTTGTATATGCATCCACTGCACAGTTGTATTGGTATTACTGGTTGATCACAACTAACCCTGGTCGACCTGGGATACAACATCATCAGGATAGTTGTGGCACACTAGGCACGTGGTGTGATAATGTGGGCCCTTGGATCTTCTCGTAAAATGCAGTTACCTTTAACTCTTCATGCCAACTGCTCTCTTCAACTTTGAATGAATTTATGAAAACCTTCTTCTTTTTGCATCTGATACCTTAATTGCCGAAATATTTTGATGTCTGGTTAGTATGGGCTCTATTACCTTTACGGTAACAGTGCATACGGGGGCATACTGTGATAGTTTTTCTCATTGGGGGTCATTTGGGTGCTGTTCACTTCGGCTATATTCTGACTTTTGTTTTATTTGTGACCATATTCTGGTGGAACTTCAGCCATGCCAGACTTTGCTCGTGTATACAACTTCCTGGGAAGCATATTTGACCCAGAGACGAATGGGCATTTGCAACAGTTGAGGGAAATGGATCCAATTGATGCTGAAACGGTAATTCCTTTGTGTGCTGCATTCGCATTAGTCAATTTGTTTCTTCTATTGAAGCACAACATTATCGTTTATTAGTGATGCCATTCACCCATGATGGAATTTCTTGTGTTGACTATTTTAATCTCCAGGTACTGTTGCTTATGAAAAACTTGTCTATGAATCTAACCAGCCCAAACTTTGAGGAACATGTGAGTACCTATCTTTTCATCTCGTTTTCTTTTGCTTTCAGAGCGTTCATAGTTGTTTACACAAATGAGATATGAAGTACCTGGTGCTATTAATGAGTTCATTGCTAATCCAATTATAGTATTAGCAATCCCATAATTCTGCTCATTTCAATTATGCTATTGTACTAGCGTTTCAAGTGTTCTTTGTCAATGTTATGAATATATCATCAAAATTCTGATGTTCCACTCCAAATCCAATCGTACAATAGTTACGTTGGCATGTTTGGGAATTCTGTGCGGTGTGCCCTTCCTAGCTGTATGGAATTGTGTTTTGCTTTGGATTTTTTTTTTCAGTTTAGTTTACATTAACAAATTCACCAGAACTATTCTGGGACCCTGTGAAGCTTCCCTAGAAATCACGAAATGCCGTATATCTGGAAGATGTAAACTTAGATCCATTATTTTCTTTCTTTTGAACTAATATGCTCGCAATGAAGGATGTGGTTCTTGGATTCTGACTGATGAAATCTCTGTGTTGCAGAGGAGCTTGCTCTCTTCACATGGTCCAAGCATGGACCAAGATATGGGCTCTTCTCCTACTCTCCATCTTCCATTCATGTAATTCTTGCATTTCTCTTTCTCGATTTCGTTCCTGACCTGCAAAATTGCTTCTTTGACTAAGTTTATGGATCTCTATCCAGGGTAACTAGCAAATGAGAGAACCTCCTCCCGTTGCGAGCACCAAAGGCGTTGGAGTCACTCGGGAGCATGGCAGTGTGCTGGGTGCCAGCCGCATCTTGTAGCGTCACATGTGTACATAGCTCTTTAGTAATGCCCTGACCTTAGGCTAGTTTTGCTCATCATGTAGATGGCCAGCTAGTTTATGTGCTTGTGATTCATTTCCCCATTCTGACTTGATAATGTGAGCTTCCACCAAGTATGAGCCTGGTGGGTGGTTTATATCGTGGTATGTTTTCTCCGTTGCCCTTTCCCATATCGAGGATGAACGGAATATTATTTGTTGAGCTGTTCCCGCGTTATACGTAGTGTATGTATAGGCTAACAACCTGCTGTTGTAAATTGCATACATATTTTGTGGTGGAATACTGCTCCGTACTGAACGATAAGGGCAAGCACAGTATTATTATAAACAAGATCCAGCTTTCGTTGCTGATACGGGCAAGCACAGTATTGTGGAATGGTTTTCACATTTGAAGGCGTCTTGATTTATGGGAAATACAAAGCCGAAGGCACCGGCTGGGCTTATTGGTACCTGCATGCTCAGCGATGCAAAGGTTGGTTGACAAAAGGTGTGGCTGCTTCCACAAGTGTGCAGCTAGCGATAGAAGATAGTACGACTGTACGTTAATGGCATGCAGGAACGGCAAGCGTGGCAATTTGACACATAAGATTCCAGTTGGCACGTGGCGCATGAGACGGATGGAGCTCATGCACCTGCCATGCGACGGTGTCGCCTTCTCCTTGCAGTCAGAGAGAGCCCACTGAAACTCGTGCGCCGCTTTAGTTTCTTCTGATTCTGATGATGTCCTGCCGCTGTATTGGCAGAAAGCTTGTTGGGAACCATCGTCATTGACGCATGCAGTTGCATGTTATCTTCCACGCGCCCCTTGACCTGTTTGAAGCTTCCACTCTTCCTCTTGGTTACTTTGCAAAGTTCGCACATGTATCTCTCTTCCTCTCCCGAAACTGCTCAAAGAGATAGATAGATAGATAGCCCTAAAAAAAGAAAAAGTTGATAGGTAGATAGATACAAAATCATTACGTGGTTTGCACCCGTAACCATATCGCGAAAATGCCGGGCCAAGGCGGCGGCGGCGACGGCGGTTTGTTGGAGGACGTGCTCATCGCCGGCGGCCTCCTGCTGGTACAATGCACCATCGCCGGCTACCTCGTGTTCATGGGCCACCTGCTCGCTCTTGGCGCCGATCCCCTGGCCGTCATCGTCGTCGTTAATGCTGCCACCTCAGCCTTCTTCCTCCCCTTCGCCGTTGCCCTCGAGAGGTTCTTGACCCTTCCAGAGCTCCCTCCCTGATGCCTACTCTTTGCCTGATGCATGTCTTGTTGATCTGTGCGCACATCCAGGACGAAGTGGCCTTCCAAGATTTCCCTGACTCTGATGGCTCAGTTCGTGTTCATCGCTCTTGCAGGGTAAGGAAAGCTGTTAACGATCTCATCTGTAGTTTAATCTAGTAAATCAGTTAGCCCGTGTTACTAATCTGGGGCACGGTGTCGATTACCCTCGTTGTCAATTTCTGTGGCGTACGTTATGCTCGAGAAAATTCTTTCAGTCAGCAAAAGGGGATAATACGATTGGTATGGACTGAACTCCAGTTCAGATTGTGTTATCTGTTAGAGTTAGGATACTAGACGAATTGATTCCTCCAACCCTAGATGGGTGGGTATATATATCCAACATACATGGGCCTCTATATGGGCCAAACACACT
>LAPY01001566.1:13712-27296 GCA_000970635.1 Eragrostis tef
GTATTGAATTGCCGATTTACCGCGGATCATCCCCAAGCTTGAGCCTTTGCAAGGTTCAAGCTCGAATAGGCTGCAATCCTACATCCTTCTTGTACCTGCAAAAAGAATGAGGGTGATACATATGGCTAGCCCCTGGTGGGCATCGCTGGGAATTATTTTTGGTATTTTAATGTTTTATAATTTTTATTTTGTTTTCTAAGTTAGCATAGCATGTGCTAGGCTTGGCTAAAGGATAACGATTGGGATGGCCTCCCCAATCGGAGGGCTCTCATTTTACGTCTTTGAGCTAGACGTTCTCCTTCTTGTTTAGCTTGATTGGACCTCAATTGCCGGAGAATTTGGCGGTGTATGTGGCAGCGACCGTTGTTGTAGGCGCCAATGTTGTACTCTCCTATGTGGGTACCTTTGCTGCCCGTTTGTTCTTGGCACGCCTAGCTCTCCTCATCCTTAGAGACTTTGACTTGCCTGTTATTTCTTGAGGTGCTAAAGGTGCTTGTGGCGTCTTGGGCTGCTCAAGTAATTTTTTCAAACTTCTCCAATAAGTGGCTGGCCGTCTTTCCATTTCTCTCGGCAAGTAATTCCTCATGTGTGTGATGAGCTTATCTAGCTGCGGCATGGGTGGAGTGATCTCAATCTTCTCCACTTCCCTCGGGTCCCTTCCGTAGAAGACCTTCACTTGCTTGCACTGCTCAACTTTAGGCTTGAAGTTGAACATTTCCTCTGCCCCATTGTAGTCTAGGCAAATTTCTCATGTTCCCATGTTGATGTTGGTGTTGGTGGTGCCCAAGAATGGCCTCCCAAGGGTGTTGGTGTTGTCGTCCATATCCATGTCTAGCACAACAAAATCAACATGAACATAGAGACTCTTGATCTAGACAAGGATATTTTTGAGTATCCCATGGGGCGTGTGTTGTGATCCGACTGCAAGTTGAATGCTCATGCCCATTGATACGGGATGCATCCCACGTCTGATCCCCTTGTAGATTGCAAATGGCATGATGCTTACACTTGCTCCCACATCGCACAATGCCGAAGAAAAATACCGCCCGTTTACCAAGCAGGGAATGCTTGGACACCCGGGGTCTTTCTTCCTCATGTCCTCATATGTTGACGAGGTTGCGTACTCTTCTTCACACCTGATAGTTATGGTATTTACAGTCTCCTTGGAGTTGACTTCAGGTTGTCCCGGGAGTCTACTCACTGTAGGTGGCTATAATGCTGAGGCTATTTGTGCAATTTGTGTTTCCAGCACCTTGTTATGGCTCAGCTGATTTTGCAGTGCTGTGCTGAATACCTTTAGCTGGGAAGCTATGCTCTCCAAGGTCTTGTCAGTATAAATGAATTTCTTGCCAATCCCGCCATTTATGTTGACCTGACCAAGCACTAGATCCTTGATAGAAGGTTCATATCGAGAGAAATTACCATTGCCATTGCCTCCTTGATTCTTGTTGAAGGACAGGTCCGGCTTCGAGTTCCAGCCATAGTTGTTCAGGGGACGGAATCCATTGCCATTGTTGAGGAATTTGCATTCCTCCATAGTGTTGAGGCAGAGAATTGCCCCGTGTTGCCACACTCTTCACATGTCATGCGGGAATCTGCAAGCTGCAGATCTTGCGGAGTCTTCAACTTTTCAAGGACTTGATCAAGGTTGAGTGCAAGCATGTCCAAGGCATCTACTTGATGTACTCCTCGTCCCTTTCTAGGGAGCACTTGTCATTCATCGTGTCTTTGATTGGCCACGACCTTCTTGATCATCTTCTTAGCGTTGGTCACGCTGAAAGAGAAGAAAGAGTCACCGGCTGAAGCATCAATGTGCTCCCTCTGCGGTAGGCTTCAGTCCATGGTAGAAGCTTTGAAGGAGGAGGCCATTGCTCCATACCATGGTGTGGTGCCCAAGCTTCAGAGATGGACTCATCTGCAAGCTGTTGGAAGCCCGTGATCTTGTTGCGCAGGGCAGTTGTCTTGCCTGGTGGGAAAAACATAGCAAGGAAGGCATTTGAGCATGCCTCCCAAGTGTTGAGAGCCTCAACGTTGGCGTAGTACCACTGCAAGGCCTTCCCCAACAGCGAGAATGGAAAGAGCTGCAAGTGAATCTCGTCTTGAGAATGGTCCTTGCATTCAAATGTGTTGCACGTCATCAAGAACCGCTGGAGGTGAGAGTTTGCCACAGAAAGGACTAGCCAAGATCATGTTGAGCAGGGCCGCCTTGAGCTCGTAGTCCTTGTCATTCACGCGCGGAAGGTGTCCCACGCGGATGTTCTCCAGGAATCGTCGCTTCCGCCCACCGCAAAACGGAATCACCGTCCGCCCACCCCATTTACGGAAAGAATTTCCCTCCCCCGCTTTCTTTATTTGGTTTGCTTCCTCTTCTTTCTTCTCTTGTCTCTCTTTTTTCTGTTGTAGATTCATTTACTGGCATCAAAGGAAGAACTGTGCGCCGCCATGGAGGGGGTTCGCGATCGCGGCAGTGGCCCGTTGTCCCACACTCGTTGGCGCTGGATGCAGTGCTGGTGTTAGCATTGGGTGTTTGTTTTCTTCTCAGGAACATTTGTATTAACTTCATGGAAAATTCAATCTTTTATGATGGAACATTCAATCTTTCGCGGTGGAACATTCAATCTTTCAAGGTGGAACATTGGATCTCTTGGGGTAGAACATTTGATTTTTATTGACAGAACATAGTATCTTTTATTGGATTTTAGGAGCAGCCTTCCATGGTGATTGTCTGGTTGAGGCAGAGGATGGTGCAAGAAGAAGAAGACGACCTGCATAGCTGGGCTGGGCCTTTGTTTTTCATCAACGGGCCTCCGCTCCTGGTTGGTTCATTGAGGAAAGGCAATACCAGCACGTGGAGGTGGGCTATGCCCGGCTTCCGTCCGCCCAGGGCGGAAGCGACAGGTTCTCCATGTTCGGTGTGGAGAACTCATGGATCATCTTCTCGACCGTCTCAGTTTTTACAATAAAGAGTTTTTTCTAAAAAGTTACATTCGAAAAGTTTTAGCTTGGGAATGTTATTTGGAAAAAGGATATTTATGAAAATACAAAGATGATTTATTTACCATAAAATAATAAGTCATTTCAGTTCTGAAAAACATGGTAAAGTTTTACAAAGAACCACGGGGTTTCATTTCAGCGTCCAGAGATCGTTACTGTTGTGCTCGCTAGACATTGGTCGATTCATGCTATAGGATACTAAATCACGGCATGATCAAAAGCTATGGTGGAGAAAGGGACATGCCAGCTCATCTTGTGTGTACTGGACAACAGAGGAAGTTCAATGGAGAGGTTTATGTCAAGAATACATGTGAGACATCCCTCGCCGAAACAATGATAACATGAAAGAAAAGATGGTGCAGAACGCGATGAATATGGAACATGAAAGACTTTCATAGGGCGCACGACCGGTAGAACTGAACTTGGTATGAGCTGCTCGCGTCGTGAAACAAAACAGCCGGCACGTCGACCTTGACAACGGCGAATTCGTTCCCCTGTTGGAAAATCTTATCAAAGGTGATAGGGTGTGATCAATGGCACGTTGTGATGAGAGATCAAAGAATTTGGTTGGCTAGATTACCGGGAACATGGACGCCTTCAGGGTATATGCTGGCTGTGCACCGACATGGGTCAGACCCACAATGACGTAGATCATGAAGGCCTCAGTTCGCCTTTGGACCACATATTCTGAGGTATAGTCGATCGAGACAGAGCACACCTTCTGGGAAAATTTGGGGACGATTGGTAGGACGGATCACCGGGAACGCGGTTGTGTGCACCTGACGTCGGGCGTGTTCAGGAACAGGGCAGCGGGTAGATCATTTTCGAGACTGCTGGCATAACTCAACTTTATGAAGACCTGAATCGGATAGACGTGAGTTACGATCATTTGCACAAGACAGCAAAATATCGTCGAGTTTGGATCAAAGGATCATCGGGAACGAGGATGCCAACCTATGGTTTCCAGGACAGGCGCTGGGCGCGTCCAGATGCAGGGCGGCGGCGACGGAGGTCAGAAGATCTCGAACTAGGAAGCTCCAATGGTCGATCTGTTTCGTGAGATGGTGGAAGACTAACAGTTTCACCTTGTGGCCAAAGGGCGCGACGATCGGAGCTCTGGATCTCCGGGAACGCCAGTGCCAAGACGGGTCCTGGTGCTGATCGCGATTGACCGCGAGGGCAGAGATATGGCGGGGGGGCGGGGCAGCCGGCACGTCGACCTTGACAACGGCGAATTCGTTCCCCTGTTGGAAAATCTTATCAAAGGTGATAGGGTGTGATCAATGGCACGTTGTGATGAGAGATCAAAGAATTTGGTTGGCTAGATTACCGGGAACATGGACGCCTTCAGGGTATATGCTGGCTGTGCACCGACATGGGTCAGACCCACAATGACGTAGATCATGAAGGCCTCAGTTCGCCTTTGGACCACATATTCTGAGGTATAGTCGATCGAGACAGAGCACACCTTCTGGGAAAATTTGGGGACGATTGGTAGGACGGATCACCGGGAACGCGGTTGTGTGCACCTGACGTCGGGCGTGTTCAGGAACAGGGCAGCGGGTAGATCATTTTCGAGACTGCTGGCATAACTCAACTTTATGAAGACCTGAATCGGATAGACGTGAGTTACGATCATTTGCACAAGACAGCAAAATATCGTCGAGTTTGGATCAAAGGATCATCGGGAACGAGGATGCCAACCTATGGTTTCCAGGACAGGCGCTGGGCGCGTCCAGATGCAGGGCGGCGGCGACGGAGGTCAGAAGATCTCGAACTAGGAAGCTCCAATGGTCGATCTGTTTCGTGAGATGGTGGAAGACTAACAGTTTCACCTTGTGGCCAAAGGGCGCGACGATCGGAGCTCTGGATCTCCGGGAACGCCTGTGCCAAGTTGGGGTCCCGGGGCAGATCGCGACTGGCAGCGAGGATGGAGAGGTATGGAGGCGGGCTGGCGGAACTGTGGGGGTTGTAGGGTAGGGGCGCGGCTTTCCTTTCTCGCCTTCATGTGCTGATCCCTGTCTCCTGACACGTGTACGGAAGAGGAGACACGGATCGGCACAGGAAGGCGAGACAGGGAAGCCGCGCCCGTAGGGTAGAGAATCACGACCAGGGGGGCGTGATTTGATTGGGCAGGCGAGATGGCCATTTGATCGTGCGTTTTTCTTTGGCAGCCAAGAGGTACGGTAGCTACGGTGAGAGTCCGGGTGTTGATCGTGCGATTTGATCGTGCGTTTTTTCTGTCGTGCTAGGCTTCTTCAGGGGAAGAGCATGCTGGGCTGGGCTGAGCAGGGTGCAGGGCTGCCTCCTAGGCTTGCTTGACGTGGTTGCTAAGACCCAAGGTAGAGAGATGAGAGAGCAAGGGCAGCATATAGCAGTTTCACTTATTAATTGAAATGCTCGATGCAACTATATAGAGCTAGACATGGCCAGGGTTTACAAAACCGTCAAAAACCGTGCGAAAACCGCGGTTTTTGTGCAAACCGCGACCCAGCGGTTTAGACGGTTCAACGGTTTTCGACGAAAAGATTTGAATTTTTTTAAATTTTAAGAAAATTTGAAATTTGTAAAACCGCGCGAAAACCGTGGAAACCGCATGAAAACCGTGTGATAAACCTTATGGTTTATTGTTGAGCGGAAGAATTTCCTTTACAAACCGCGAAAACCGCGAAAACCACGAGGAAAACCGCCAAAACCGTGTGGTTTCCGTCTCGAATTCGTTCAAATTTCAAATTTCTCATTCGTACGGTTTTCGTCGCGGTTTTCATGGTTTTCGCGAAAACCGCAAAACCACGGCCGAGCGGTTTTTACACCTCAAACGGTTTTTGAAACCCTGGACATGGCATGGTGAGAGCAAGAACAAGATGAACAAAAGAATAAATCAGAAGCTGGCTTGATAGGTGTTGTTGTTTGGGTGAAAGCCAATGGAGGGACAAGATTAAATAAGGACTAAAAAATGAGGTTGTGTTGCATGTAGGTAGATTGTGTTATTGAAAATCAAACGAGAGGAAAAATGGGCAGAGAACAAAATTGCAGGGCGGCGGCACAGAGCTTTCATAGCTTGATTGTGCATAGCTTTAGTCCACGATAGAAGATGGAAAAGAGTGACCACAAATTGAGTTCAGTTGTAGAGGATTGAAATAGGGCATGTGGCGACGAGGCGTGGTGGCTACTCGTCGAACAAGGTACAACTGTAGGTGGTTGAAGCTCGTCAAGGAAAACAGGGAAGAGATGGCATGGTGTCAGAATCCTCAACAACTCAATGGCTTCATTATATGGCAGCCTCCTCAAGAAACTTGACAGACTCGGGTCGATGGCAACGGCGGCAGTGCCTTAGCAAGGAATTAATTGGGTGGGGTGTTGCAGGGCCAGGTGGGTTGAGCTTGGCTGTGAGGAGATGAAACCGGCCAGGGAAAAAGAAAACGATGAGCCACCAAAAGATTCAACCACAGCGGCTAAGAGATTCTTCTTTTCTATTCTTTTTCTAATTTCTATATTTAACAAAAACCATTGCTAACGAATTTTAAATACATTTTTCACTCATTAGAAACCTAGTGCAATCTACCCAGCATGAATGCAACAAACAGATTTTATAAAACATATTTTTAATTATTTTGATTTAGAAAATAATTACATTTGCTTAAAGAAAAAGCGACAACACTCAAAAATTGAAGCTAAATTTTAAACTATTTCAAAAAGTTTTACAATTTAGTGAAATTTAAGTCACATTCCAAAATTTAAAATTTTGATGTGTGACAAGACTACCCCCCTTAACAGGAATCTCGCCCCAAGATTCTTAGTGGCTAGAAAGAAAGGAGGCTGAAGGAGTAACTCGACTTCTCATTCTTCAACTTGATGATCACTTCTTGAGCTTCCATAGACGCTCCATTACAAGAATAAACACTCATTTCTTTGTCGTCCATTTGTTGAGGTAGGAGGTGAGTTCTACCCCCCTTATGCTAGCACTGGTTTATCATTGAGCTATCTTATCCTTCATTGAAACAACTTCTTGATTGTCTTGGCGTCACATTCGTGAAGCTGTACTTTGATAGAAAGATTTCTTCACTCGTTGAATCTGGAAACTTGAATCATTCCGATGGGAAAAGAAGAGAAGATATAGAAGGATAGAAAAGATAACCCAACAAGAACTTAATATAACTATATTATATAAAGATGTACTTACAAAGATAAGCTTCTCCACACATCGACACTCAATCAACGATCCAAATCAATGCAAAGGCACACCGCACTCAAACAACGATGCACTACTTCGTCATTAAGACTAGATCGGGACATATACTAGGGTCCAAATAAAGATGCTCGATCCAGAGAGGAAAGGGTGAAAATCATTTTGCTAAATAGATCAAGGGTAGACAAGGTGAGAAGAGAAAATAGAAAGATCAGAAGAGCACATAGATTGGATTTTTCAAAATAACTTTGAAAATAGGACTTTGTGGCAACCATTCTATCTAAGCTTGCGTCCTACGATTGATATGGCTCCGATACCACTCTGTCACACCCGGTTTTAAAGAAAAAAACGAATGCTCATCTATATGTGTGCTCAGAATCAAGTTTCATACATATAGGACAAAGTATAATAAAACAGAGCAAGCAATGTCATAAATATATCGTACAAATATTACATTAAATGTCTCAAAGGACTAAACGAATATAAAGGCTAGGGAAGAGTCCATAACACCACAGGCAGACGACCGGGGGCTCCACAAGCTTAGTCTTCACCATCATCTTCAAAATAGCCAATCTTCACTCTCTGAGCAGCATATCATGATTGTAAAGGAAATAGCAAGCTTGAAAACATATGTAAACATGCATATCTATAAACCTGTGAAATAAGAAAGCAGCTAGGATCTGTTGGACTCAGTCATTTGTATTCATTAGTCCGGTGCAACAATTTTTTTCTTCAGATCAATCATTAGTAGCTTTCATGCAGCAGATCCTTGCAAAAACAAAATATGTAAACTACAAAAAAATAGCGAAGCTACTGACTGTTTAGTGGCTTATGTATTCAGTCTATAGGCTGGAGCAAGTTACCTAGCAGTTGGCCATGAATAAATTTGATAGGACAACCTTCTGATCAGTTTTTGCGTTGCTGTTGCATGAGTAAAACAGTTCCAGTAGGATTGCCAACTGAAAGCACTACTACTCGGTCAAGTAGTAGCTACATTAAGTGCTTGCCCACAGAATAGCGGTATAAGGAATGTTCTGATTTTGAGGGAACAGCAGATCACGTGCTGTACAAAAGCAGGAGGGCTACCTATAGCTGAATAGTTTTTAGACTTTTACATACCATCAGTTTTGGTTAAGTCCAGACTTGAGCATTATACATATGCTCATGTGACAGCATTCACCTAACTGAACCTGTGTCAAACTTTTTAGCTAACTAGAAGCTATTCCATTCCTATGAGTATGCCGGCTGCAAAATATTGTTCTGCATCTCACCATGATTAAGTCCAACAGCTCATAATGAAGCATAATATTCATGCATGCTTTTAACAAAAATAGTGTCTGTTTGAGAGTAAATGCTAACAATCAAGGCATATTGTCATTTTATTTGACATTTCAGTTCTGCACAAGCTTATTCCTGTATCTTGTTCACTACTCTCATGGCAAGCATGCTACGACAGGGAACTCAGCTT
This sequence comes from Eragrostis tef, assembly GCA_000970635.1. Classification (NCBI taxonomy): domain Eukaryota; kingdom Viridiplantae; phylum Streptophyta; class Magnoliopsida; order Poales; family Poaceae; genus Eragrostis; species Eragrostis tef. Next base: position 22,364 of record LAPY01001566.1, read on the forward strand.
GTTTTTCATTTTGTTTGCACATGGATTATCAAGTATTAATTGTATTTCAGATCAATTATGTTGCTCTGCTGCTTGCTTGGCTGTCTATGCTTCATCTCAATTGAGTTTGTGTTTTTTTCTAATATTTTTTTGTCTCTACTCCATCTGACATTGTGTTTTTATGATATTCTTTGATTGCAGGAGATTGCATTTCCAGAGTCACCATTTGAGGATGCCGTGTTGCAAAACATTCGGGACATGATTGCCTCTTTTCTAGTGATGAGTGTATAAACAAGAAAGGCGAGTTCTTTTGTACATCGAATGAGTAATTGCGTTGTAATCTGAGCTTGTGACGATGTGCATGATCTTTTGTGATGATAAAACTCTACTATGCAGCAGGTGTATGACTTGTGTTTGAGATGATAAACAACTTGTTTGATAATACTTACGATGTCTTTGTGATCTACATGTTTGGCATTGAGATCATGGTTCACGTCTGACTGTGTATATGTGATTATGGGTAAAATATGTTTGTGATGGTTTTTTATCATGTCGAAGATAGCTGCCAAATCCAGGCTTTGGCTCTTGGATGCAGCCAGTAGGCAAGAAACCCCCTAAATGGGGCAGGCAACATAAGTGACGGGCAACACTAGAAACCCGTTACTCATCTAAACCAAAATCGCTAACAGGTAACGTATTTACGATGCCTTTGTGATCTACATGTTTGGCATTGAGATCATGGTTCACGTCTGACTGTGTATATGTGATTATGGGTAAAATATGTTTGTGATGGTTTTTTATCATGTCGAAGATAGCTGCCAAATCCAGGCTTTGGCTCTTGGATGCAGCCAGTAGGCAAGAAACCCCCTAAATGGGGCAGGCAACATAAGTGACGGGCAACACTAGAAACCCGTTACTCATCTAAACCAAAATCGCTAACAGGTAACGTATGAAGCCCGTTACCTGTATAATCAAAAATAAATGACGGGCAACATAAAATGCCCGTTACCTGTATAATTCAAATAACTGAAGGGCAACATAAGATGCCCGTTACCTGTATAATCAAAATAAGTGACGGGCAACATAAGATGCCCATCACCTATAACGCATAAATAGGTGACGGGCAACTTGCCCGTCACCCATAACGCATAAATAGGTGACGGTCAACACAAGAGGCCCGTCACCTATTAAAAAGTTATGGGTGACGGACAAATGCCCGTTACCTTTCTTTTGACATAGGTGACAGCGTAGGGGTGACGTGTCGGGGGGCGTCACCTATTTCTATCTTGGCCCGTCACCTATGTCGTTTTCTTAGGTAGTGATATGTGAGCCACTAAATGCGACAGAGACAAACTAAGTACAAAATAACTAAGGGCATCCACAACCATTGTATTGACAAACCCTCTCCTCATTTCATGCACTTAAAAATTAGCAGCACCCTTTTCCACAACCATTTGATTTGCCCTTTTGCTGAGTCCGAGTGATCTGTGCATTTTTCTTCCGGGGCCTAATGCAAGCTCAGGAAGCAGCAATGGCGGCTTAGCGGGTCTGCTATTCCCTTCTTTTCCCCCTTGTGCGTCGTGTGGAGGAGGAATAAGATGGCTTAGAGGTGGGCCCGGCGGGGCCTGGTGTTGTATCTGCTATGCGCACACGGTTAGGTTACATGCAAGCATGTTGAAATTGGATGCTCAATTGCACAAAATTTCTTAAAATGTGAGATTTACACTTGCACAAAGGAATGTTCATGATCTCAACAAAAGGAATATATTCATCATTTAACTACTATCCGCACCCTATTGTCAGAGAGATAAACATGAATCAGAATGCAACGTCTTCTTTATGGGTAATGCTTCATTAGCTTCATTTTAAAATAGAAATACCTCTACCAGCCAAAATGTTATAGAATGTGACTCTCATTCAGTGAAGAAACATTTCAAAAAATAACAATTAAATAGTTGTTGCAGATACCATGAATTAAGTCGTCGTGACCACAGAAAAAATCTAAGTGACGTTGCATGATGGGATTGAAGAAACTTGGTGAAGAGTATTTCATATTTCTTGCTTATATGTTATATACATTTTTCTTCTCGTTACCAAGTAATTGCTGTGAACTTTTCTTTTTGTTATTTGAGTAATAATTTTACCTCGTGACAACAAATAAAGCAAATTGACAACAAAATGTCTAAAGGGTAAAGGCTGATGCTTGAACTAAAATTTGGTCCCCAAATAACTTTATATTATGCTAGTTCGACGTTGGCTTCTAACATATTTTTGTTATGTAGATATATTGTGAGAGTACAAAATAGCCTTCTTAAAATCCTATATTTATGCAAGTTTGTCATTGGATTCTACATATTTTTTTGTTAAAATGCTATGTACTTCATACGTTGTGAGGCAATACGAAATAGCCTTCTCTTGTAGGTTAAAGAGCGTAATAAACTATTCGGCTCCCGTAGCAACGCACGGGTAAGTTGTTAGTTTTGTACACACCGTAGATTGCGCTGATGTCTACGGAAACGCCTGGCCAGGAGGGTGGGTCGGAAGACAAATCGCGCGATCAGTGAAAAGAAAAACATTGAAACCACGGCAGATACAAAATGTTTTGGAGGTAAGATGTAAGATCTTACTGTGTAATTAAGAGTGAGTCCAGCTCTAATCCGAGGGTTAATGGGTGGGAGTGGGTTTAAGTTGAGAGTATGGGGTGGGTAGACTGGTTTCAAGGTAACACTTATTTGGGAGGCATTGGATCTTTATAGCAAAGAAAAGTTGATTAATATATATGTGTAGATAAGATAAGAGTTATTATAATATAGTTACACAAATAATCATTACAATAATTACTATTTTTCTACCTCCATCTCATGCAACAAGTATTTGTTCAATCAACAAACAACATCCCTACATGCAGCAATCAGACGCATATATAGGTTTCTGAGGTGCACCAACCACGCAATTAATCAACCGTGACCGAGTTTCTGCAAATCCATGGTGATAGAGCGACGTCTCAACAACTGCGTCTCTATGTCATACTCCTATGCGGCAGTACAGAGTCAGCGAGCGGTAAACAGCGTTGAAATTTGTAGCTCCCCGAGTGACGACATATACAGTACTAGCCGGAGGCGGGAAGCGCGTGACTACATTTTCAACTTTTTTTCTTTTGGACTAGTCGCCTACTATAATGGGTTGGTAGCGCGCAGAAAACTTGAATAGAGACTGTTCATTATATTATTTTAACAGTTTTGCACACATTCTGTTCACTCAAATGCAAAATAGTATATACAGTAATTTCGCTAGCACCACGCTTCTTGAAGGCGACATGTGGCCTCCGGCACCTCGTAATTCGAAATGATATCTATCACTTGACACTTTCGGGTTTCAAGGTTCAGCAAAGAAGGTACGCGTCGCTATGATGATACAAATGTAACATCCCAGATTTTGTCTAATCTAGATAAATCATGAAGGTGCGCATCGCTATGATGATACAAAGAAGGTACGCGTCGCTATGATGATACAAATGCATAAAAACTAAAAAAAATTGTTTAAAATTTCGGCAGAGTCTCTTTTGTATTTCATTATACCCACGGCATACAACAACATGAATAAGCACAATTATAATAGATAGGCAATATTCGATCACCACCACCATTATAAATCATGAAATGCTCCATGCATCCGTACAACCATCTCAACCACTGAACAATAACCAAATAACCAATGCTCTAGCAAACTAATATAGTAGCTAAGTAAAAGCAAGTGTCCCATCCCATGCATGCTTGGATCATCAGCTACCTAAAAACCAAATAAACATAAGAGTGAGTAAAAACACTCAGCAAGTGCAATTCAGAACAGGAAGAACAAATACAACAATATGATGAACAATGAAAATTCCGAATCGTAGAAACCATCTCCTTGAAACAACCTTGAAATAGTAGTTTCCGTCTGAAATGGACAGCACTTGAATACATCCTTAGCATTTACCGGTAAAGCCGAGCAAGTGAGGCCAACACTTACTCACAGAAACTTGAATATAAGAACCAGATAACACAACCGGTGTTCATACAAACCCCTTGCACTTGAATGATATGAAAGGGAATATATGAACCTTGAATAGTCGACAAGAACAATAGAAATTTTGAAGCAAAAACCATATAAATTCAAATACATCGAACGAAGCATATTCAAAGAGAAAATAAAACCGGCAGTGAAATTTGCATCACAAAGAAGTTCGTCATTGCACTTGCCTTAATCAAGTTTGATGAGAACTCAGACGCTCTCTCAACACCGGAACTGTTCAAACCTATGAAGCGAACACTACACTTAGAACCTTTGCTAGCATCGAAATAGTTCTACATGACGCTTCCCCAATAATTATTTTGGAAAAAAATACATTAACCACATTTTTATCTAAGGCAAAATTGTCTGGAACACACTGAGAACGTGTGGAATTGCCCACAACACACTGTCAAAGTCGATTTTGTCTGAGACACACTACGAATCTCTGACAATTGTCTGTGACACACTATGACCGTTTAACAATTAGTTTTAACTTTTTCTGTCTCAACAATTAGAGCACACTAGGACTTGAAACTTCACATGGATATACATTATCGCATTCTCTGTCATACAAAAATGAAGCTATATTTTTTTCGATTGTTTGCATGGTTTGCTCGACAAATTAAATATTAAAACAACGAGCTAACGGTACCACAATGAAAAAAAAATCTAACTTTATTTTTTAATGGTTGAGAGTGCAATAATGTATATCTGTGCCAAGTTTCAAGTCCTAATGTATATTAATTATTAAGATAAAAAAGTTGAAATTAATTGTTAAACGGTCAAAAGTGTGTCACAGACAATTGTCAGAGAATCGTAGTGTGTCTCGAACAAAATCGATTTTGACAGTGTGTTGTAGACAATTCCACAGTTTCTCAGTGTGTTCCAGATAAATTTGCCT
>LAPY01001566.1:89280-102860 GCA_000970635.1 Eragrostis tef
GCGTTGCCGCAGCGGCAGCGGCACGACGAACATGGTCATCAGCCGCGGCGGCCGAGGTGGAGGAACGGCCCTTGAAGGTTGTGTTTGCGTCGCCGGCGGAGTACTTCACTGACGCTGCGACGATCGGGAACGGCAGCCTCGGCGGCATGGTGTGGGGCGGCGTAGGCACCGAGAAGCTCCAGCTCAACCGTAACCACCTCACCACTTCCTTGCGTGCCATTACTTTTTGTTTTTGCTTAAACATTTGGTAACTGAGTCCTAAAATTAAAGACATGTGTTTTTTTTTCTTTCATTGTGGACCTTTGGTACCAATAACGTGCCGTGGCTGTTGCTGCAGATGACACCCTGTGGACCGGTGCACCTGGCAACTACACTGATCCGGACGCCCCAGCGGCTCTTGAGGCCGTCAGGGAGCTTGTCAACCAAGGGCGGTTCGCCGATGCCACTGCAGAGGCCAAACGACTCTTCGGTGCTCAGTCAGAGGTACGGCTTTGTTATACCTGCAGAGGCCAAACGACTCTTCGGTGGTCAATCAGAGGTAAGCCAGTACGGCTTTGTTATATTTCGCATCTCTTGCCCAGCAGCAATAAGAACACATAGTGACAGTTACAATCTCTGCCTGACTGCTGTTCTACATTCAGTTCTTCGTTTTGAACAATGCTTTCCAAATTTACAATGCTTTACTGAAACATTTACTGAAGGTGTACCAACCTCTGGGTGATGTAAATATGGAGTTTGGAGCCTCTGGTCAGGCGTGATTCCTACAAAAGGGAGCTGGATTTACATACAGCGACCGTGCTTGTCACCTACAACATCGGTCCGGTGCAGTACACGAGGGAGCACTTCTGCTCAAACCCTCATCAAGTCATTGTCACCAAGATTTCTGCTAGCAAACCAGGGCAGTTATCCTGCACATTGTCTTTGAGCAGCCAGTTAAACCATAGCGTCACCGTGACCAATGCAAATGAGATGGTCATGGAGGGTATCTGCCCAGGGCAGAGGCCAGGACTCGGGAAAGGTAACTCCAATGATGTAACAACAGGAATCAAGTTTGCTGCCGTTCTTGGTTTGAAGATTGGTGGAAGTACAGCAAAAGCAGCAGTTCTGAATGATCAGAAGTTGTTGCGACTTGAAGATGCAGACTGGGTTGTTTTGGTTGTTGCAGCTGTTTCGTCATTCAATGGTCCATTTGTCAATCCTTCAGACTCTAAACTGGATCCCACATCCATTGCTCTGAACACATTGAACCGCACTAGCAATTTAACTTTTGATCAACTGAAAGCAGCCCATTTGAATGATTATCAGAGCCTCTTTTACCGTGTTACCTTGCAACTTTCACGAGGATTGAACGATGCTTACACTTCAATTACCAGTAAAGATAAATTACAAGAAGTTGATGAAAGCATCATAACTTCAGCAGACAGGGTGAAGATGTTCCATACTGATGAAGATCCATCTCTGATTGAACTGTTATTCCAGTATGGGCGTTATCTCCTCATTTCCTGCTCCAGGCCGGGAACTCAGGTTTCTAATCTACAAGGAATCTGGAGCCAAGACATCGCACCTGCATGGGAGTAAGATAAAATTGTACCTGTTACTGTAGCTTTTCAAATCCATTAAAGTTCATAACTAATGAGGCTGCCTAAGTAGTTAATCTAGCTAATATATGTAGGGTAGAATTTGTACCCAAGAAGCAGTGATTTTGAGAATGTTACTCCAACAGTACTCGGTAGCTTTTTCCTTGTTACTTGTATCTGCTGATGCATTCAACTTTACAACCTATAAACAATGCGTATTCGAAATGCAACTCTAATGTAAATGTACCATCATGGAAAGTTTCGCATAATTGACCACTATGCAAATAGAACCTCTTGCCGTTATTTTTTCTGTTTTGATTTTTTTAACGTAAATAGTAGGAAGGCTCCCACTGCAAAAATTCTTTAACCAAAAGAAATAACTGTACAAACTGGGGAGCCAAAGGAAACAAACCTACTAATTTACCTGTACATGCATGGAGGTGGTGTGTAGTTTTGCATTTTTGATTAAAAAATACTTATGTTGTAATCCTCACATTCACTCTTCTTTGAATTCTCAGTGCAGCTCCTCATCTGAACATAAACCTACAGATGAATTACTGGCCAGCTCTTTCTTGCCACCTTAGTGAATGCCAGGAACCATTGTTCGACTTCCTTGCGTCTCTTGCTGCTAATGGTAGTAAAACAGCAGAAGTAAGTTATTGTTCTTTATTTGACTGGTTCAGTACAACTGCAAAAGAAATTACACGATATTTGTTACGTCAAAGTTAAGGGAATGACATTTTCAGTTTCTGGCTCCTTGATCAACCATTTGTTTGTGTCTATCATCTCATTGCATCTCATAGATCTTTTGATCCGCAATTAGAGCCTGCATACGTACTTTTAGTAATTATTACTGGAAGAGACACAGTTTTACTGAATAACCTTTCAAATTAGCAATATTCAAATGGGAAAAGTCTATTTTACTCCCTCAAACAATTCAATTTGTCCGTTTCACACTCTAAACAAAATGATGGCTCGCTTTACTCTCCCAAACAATTCCATTTGGTGCAAAATACACCCTATCAAAGTTTGTCTTTTTTGTTTCTCGGACTACTCAAAATGCATCTTATTATATCATAGAAGGCTGATTTCGTTTTGTGATATGCTGTTAGATCTATGTAACAATTTTGACAGGTCAAGTACAAAGCGAGTGGATGGTAACACATCATGTCTCTGATGTATGGGCTAAATCATCAGCCTTTATTAAGAATCCTAAGCACGCCGTGTGGCCAATGGGGGGTGCTTGGCTCTGTACACATCGATGGGAGCACTACCAGTTTTCACTGGACAACGTAAGCAAAGTTTTGTTGGTCAATTTCATATTGTAGTCCACTGTTGCACTTTCGCTGCATCTGGCTGACCAAATTTTACGAAGATCATATCTTGGTTGAAGAATATTGACCTATGTGCATTTAACGATAATTTAATGGTACATAGCTAACAAATATTCTACTTTCCTGTAATCGCTATGACATATGTCAGGAATTTTTGGAGGACATTGCATATCCACTGCTGGAATGTTGTGCCACCTTTCTGGTTGACTGGTTCATTGAAGGACCTCGAGGTTATCTTGAAACCAATCCCTCAACATCTCCAGAGCATGCTTTCATCGCTCCTGATGGTCAGCCAGCAAGCGTGAGCTACTCAACGACAATGGACATCTCAATTATAAGGGAGATCTTCTCGGCAGTCCTCATGTCTGCAGAGGTAATTATATATGTAAAAGTTGCGTCTGTTTATTTATAGTAATAAGATGCATTTTGAGTAGCATAAATATTATCCTAGAAATAAATACAGAAATGCCATTTTAGTTGGCGTAGTTGGTTCGAAAGAAGTGACTGTTTTTCAGTACTAGATCTTAGGCAAATCTGATACTGATTTGGTTGAGAAGATCAAGAAAGCACTTCCAAGGCTTCCTCCCATACAGATTGCAAGAGATCATACTGTCTTGGAGTGGGTATGTGGCTTTAAAATCGTAAGATGCATTTCATGTTCTGATTCGCCTATGTTCTGGAATGATATTTTGAAATATGTCTGTATAGGCACTAGATTTCCAGGACCCAGAAGTCCAGCATCGGCACTTGTCGCATCTCTTTGGACTTTATCCTGGGCATTCTATAACCATGGAGAAAGACCGCGATGTTTGTGAAGCAGTTTCCAACAGCCTTTACAAAAGAGGTTCGCATAACATTAAAAAAACTATATTTTACATTTTGGTGATACATTGTCACATAATATTCAGTACATAGCGATCCCGCGTAGTTTACTGCTTTATTAAATAGTCACAAACCAAATGCCAGGACTGCTTAAAGTATAAAATTAGGAAAGAGGTAAAACACAATAAACTTTCTTGAAACTATATGCTTATCATAATATGGAGCGCAAGTACTGCCGAAATATATATTTCATTAGTTTCAAATCAACATAAAAGCCAAGTATCTCGATTAAAATATGTGAGCAGGAGGGCTTCAGGGTTTTTTAGTGTTCTTTTTTCTCTTCTTTTTCTTTTTCACCGATGCTGTCTAAAAAATAAGTATTATATATAATCAAAATACTACCATGAAAACCAATATCATGCTAAATTATTATTTGGATACAACCGAAAGCAATCAACAAACACCAACTTTAAGGCATGGATAAGTTACTTTGTTCATCATATTCATCAAGAAAAAACATTCCTCATTCGCAATTCAGGCGAAGATGGCCCTGGATGGTCGACCACATGGAAGATGTCCCTTTGGGCGCATCTTTTCAACAGCGAGAATGCATATCGAATGGTCCAAAAATTGATTACCTTAGTTCCTCCTGGCGGAGAAGTAAAATTTGAAGGAGGACTGTACAGCAACCTGTGGACAGCACACCCACCGTTCCAGATCGATGCAAATTTTGGGTACAAAGGCGATTTTTGGCATCTTTTATTCCATGCGATTTTTAATTGATATCTAGCATCGTTACTCCTTATTGGACTATAAATATATGAATATTCTTTCTTTCTCAGATTCACAGCAGCCATTGCTGAGATGCTGCTTCAGAGCACAATGAGTGATCTTTTCTTGCTCCCTGCTTTGCCACGTGATAAGTGGCCCAGAGGCTGTGTCAAAGGGATGAGGGCTCGTGGCGATGTAACCGTCAACATATGCTGGGAGGAAGGGGAGCTACAAGAAGCAATATTATGGTCACACAGTGGAAATTCACTCACACGGCTTCACTACGGTGAACGGCTTACCACTTTCCGATTTTGTGGCGGTATTGTTTACAGGTTCAACCGGGGATTACAGTGCTTGGACGAATGGCCTATTAGAAGTGAAAGGGGTCTTGGCCTAGTGGTTAAGGCAGCTGAGTAGCACTATCCTGGGTTCGACTCCCGGTGGGAGCGAATTTTCTAGAATTTAACGACTTTGTGTTTCCAGCGGTAGGCGACGTGGCCGTCGACAGCGAGGCGCCAGTGGTGACTTCGTCAATTTTGTGGATTCGCTGGCTCAGTCTTCGAAGATGCTCATAGGGGTAAGGTTTGCGTATGTGCGTTCATAGGGGTGAGCGTGCGTGCGTTGTGAGTGTCTGAGTTGTACTGTGTGATCTAAAAAAAAGAATGACCCATTAGAAAATAAATATCCGATGCAATTCGTAGAATGGATATACTGTTTCACTCTTTCCCTGAATATGTTTATACAGCAACAAGTCCAATTTGTAGAGAATTTCCTTGATTTGATTATTTTTCAACTATAAGCTTTTTAAAATAATATGAGGCCTTGTTCTGGTTTCTGAAAATTTTGTTTGAAAAGGTACTATATAATGGCACGTTTGGTTTACGCCTGCCCTCATCCCACCAAAGTGTGGGTTTGCAAAGAACATTGCTATACATACAATCGGTCTGGCCATACGTTCATGTCGAGATGAAAACAATTGTCTTGTTTTTGATAGTATACACAATCATGTCGACCTGAAAATACAAGGTAGCTGAGGATAGCCTTCCTATATTCATCATGTAAAAATCATACACACACACTAGCATGTCGACTTTAAATATTCTGCAGTATTGTGTGAATTAGGGATTTAAATTACCAATCCATTCACCATCTTGCTAAAATTACAGAATATTATGTAAACATTTGGGATTAAAGAGACATGAACCCTAACTACTTCAATTAGGCATACTTTTACATATTTTTGAGCTTTTTGTATTTGTTTTCTTAGTTCATATTTGTTGCACTAATGCTTTCGGTTGCTTACTGTTGCGAAATGTGTTCATATGTTACCACAATTATGTCTTCTCTTATCTGCAATTATCTTGCGTATCTTGCAACAAAGCATAACATCATAACATTGTTACATGTTTTAATAAATATTATGCTTGTGATAGACTATTTTATTTGTGTTAGATCGGTTTATATATATTGACTTACAGAAAGAGCGACATAATGATTTCTAAGAAGAAGACTGACCATAGTAAATAACCAAGTCTGAATCACATAAAGTCAGGTTGAAAGTCGTAAATGTCGTGGTAGGTTCGTATGACAATAACGTCATAGCAACATGCCGCATTGTTAAATCCAACTTCTCGTAAAATAAACTAGAGATGAGTGAAGAAAGACATTCCTCTAACTGACATTATATTATGAACAGACCCATTGAAAAATGACCCGCGCACATATTTTCTTCTCTAGTCCGGCCGGTGAGCACGCGCTCCCAGCGATTTGGAAATTTCAGCCCTGTGATTTCCATCCGTGGCGTGTCCTCGACCTGGGTTCCTGGCTGGCTGGGTGAAAATTTTTTAACCGTACGGTGCTCACTGCATGCTCTCCTCCCCTTGGCTGATACGGTGAGTGGCCCGCGTGTCCTCCGCCTATTGCGCGCGCCGTGCTCCGGTTTACTGCGGTGGGTGATCCCTCCCGCATTTACACCGCTCGCCGGCCTTCCTCGAGCCCTCCTCCCATTTGCGTCCTGCTCTTTCTTGTTCTCTCTGTTTCGTTTTCTCCGTTCCTCGTCGCCGGCTAGGTCTGCTCTTGCAGTGTGTGCTTGCCGTTCTTTTTCCCTTCTCGATTTGGATCCTGTTTCGGTTTCGTTGTTGGCCCAGGGTTTTGCGATGCTGAGGGTTTAGTTTTGTTCTTGTTATGTTCTGATGCTCCCTCTTCGTTTCCGCTGCCTTATGCGTTCGTTTAGATCTGGCGCGCCGATGTGTTTGCGGCCGCTCTTTTGCTTGGTTTCTGGATTAGGCTGTGATAGATCATGAGGTGATGATGAATCGGTTGCGGTTTTTGTTTTTCTTTGGATCGTGGCCTTTTATTGGTTTGTTTTCTTGGATTCGTGGTGTTGGCTCGCGCTTCCGTTTTTCCTCAATTGTCCGTCCGTCGTTTCCGTGCGTTCCATCTGCTCTGCCAGTTTTTCCCCGTCCCCTCGCTTCATCTGATTCGTGTTTTTCTGTATTTTTTCCGGTTCTCAGGTTCTGGTTCTTGCCTGTTTGGACGGCCGTCGATTTGTAGCCAGATTGAATAAGAGAAGAAAATCCTCGTGCTGCCGCCGCCATGGCCTGGTTTGGGTGAGGTGGTTGCTGTTCTTTGCCCTTTCTTCACGTGCTGGCTCGGTGCCTTAAGTTTTTCTCTATCTCTAATTGTTGCTTTCCTCTAGGATGTGGATCTTGCTGCTTCGTGTGGTGGAACAGGCTCCGGCGCATTGATGAGTTCGCTGCTTCCATGCCCTAGGGTTTAGGTCTGCTCCTGTGGGGTGCGATTACTTTTGTCCATATGGTTGTGTTAGGTGCCTTTGTCTTCCGATTTGCCTCCTTTGTGTGTCAGATTCAGTTACGTTCTTCTCTGTCGCTGTTCCGTTGTTGCGATTCCTATGGTTCTTGTCTGGGATGAGCCATTTTACCCTGTCCTTTCACGATGGTGTGTTTCTGCCATGCCCTTATGTGTTCCTGTGATGTTTTCAGGTTTCGGTTCGGGTTGGCTGATCCTTGTCGCCTCCTGGCCTGATTTCCGAAGGTTCCAAAGTGAATTCCTTCCCATGGTGGTGTCCCATCTTCTGTTATTTTTTTTTGCCGTATGTGCAATATTGGGCGATTTGTACACAGGACACTACAATTTTCCCATTTGGTCCCTAGGACACTCGGTGTCTTGCAGACAAAGAAAACTCAATGTTCTATAACAGGAAGTGGATGTCCTACAAGTGGATGTCCTACAGACAAAAAATCCGTGCAATATTTGCACTGCACCATCCTGTGTTGTGGTGCTTCTGTACGTTACATGTTTCTATTCTTTTGTTTAAAGTCTTGCCCTTTATGGTGTCCTGGAGTTGCTAACTATGTCTCTTTCCCTCTTTTTTTTCCATGTTACAAATTATTATTTCAGGATCATGGGCTCCAGGTGCAAGTTTAGCAGACATGGCAATCGGGTAGCTGTCTTCGATGTCTTGAGTTAACGATCCATGTGAATTAAGATTCATATTTTCTGAATTGTTTTCTTATGGTGTGATCTTCATGGTTTTGTTTCCTACTTCACCACCATGAATTTTCTTGATCATTGGATTATTTATAGAGTTAGGGCTTATTTCTCTCAGTGGTAGGGTAAAGTTGTCCACTTAAATTGGGAATATAGAGGTTCAGGAATCTCGCATGGTGCCTCATGATTTATTTAGGCCCTCGTCATATTAGAATGGAAATAAAATCCTCTCTGTTCCTGTTGTCTTGGCCTAGCTTGCTGTCTGGCAACAGTGAGATGGAGCTCATCCCTATCCTGCTCCAGGCTTGAGTTGATTTTTTTAACTACGGAAAGTAATCCTAGCATGCTTGGATGGCTTTGTTTATGGCCTAATAATTTGTTTTACTGCTTGCTGATCCACTATTACATCATCAGCATTTTATTATTCGCAAAAAGTTCCAAGGGTTCAAGTCCATCTAAACTTGCTGCAGCTTAGTTCAGCTCAACAGCCACTCGAGGTGCTTGAGTATCGTCAGCGTGCAGAATGTGCAACAGCCACTTGAGTATTTGCATTATTTACTTTTTTACTATTGACAGCTATTCATCGAGTTCTGTCCACTGTTATTTTGCAGACAAAGAAAACTCAATGTTCTATAACAGGAAGTGGATGTCCTACAAGTGGATGTCCTACAGACAAAAAATCCGTGCAATATTTGCACTGCACCATCCTGTGTTGTGGTGCTTCTGTACGTTACATGTTTCTATTCTTTTGTTTAAAGTCTTGCCCTTTATGGTGTCCTGGAGTTGCTAACTATGTCTCTTTCCCTCTTTTTTTTCCATGTTACAAATTATTATTTCAGGATCATGGGCTCCAGGTGCAAGTTTAGCAGACATGGCAATCGGGTAGCTGTCTTCGATGTCTTGAGTTAACGATCCATGTGAATTAAGATTCATATTTTCTGAATTGTTTTCTTATGGTGTGATCTTCATGGTTTTGTTTCCTACTTCACCACCATGAATTTTCTTGATCATTGGATTATTTATAGAGTTAGGGCTTATTTCTCTCAGTGGTAGGGTAAAGTTGTCCACTTAAATTGGGAATATAGAGGTTCAGGAATCTCGCATGGTGCCTCATGATTTATTTAGGCCCTCGTCATATTAGAATGGAAATAAAATCCTCTCTGTTCCTGTTGTCTTGGCCTAGCTTGCTGTCTGGCAACAGTGAGATGGAGCTCATCCCTATCCTGCTCCAGGCTTGAGTTGATTTTTTTAACTACGGAAAGTAATCCTAGCATGCTTGGATGGCTTTGTTTATGGCCTAATAATTTGTTTTACTGCTTGCTGATCCACTATTACATCATCAGCATTTTATTATTCGCAAAAAGTTCCAAGGGTTCAAGTCCATCTAAACTTGCTGCAGCTTAGTTCAGCTCAACAGCCACTCGAGGTGCTTGAGTATCGTCAGCGTGCAGAATGTGCAACAGCCACTTGAGTATTTGCATTATTTACTTTTTTACTATTGACAGCTATTCATCGAGTTCTGTCCACTGTTATTGTTGCAAATCTGAATGGTGACCATTGGGTTTGAATCTTAGCCCATCTGGGGGTGTAGTAATAAGCTCTGGTGCGCTGATGGAGCATGTCGATAGGACTAATAGATGTGTAGAACTACAGGCTGCATAATAATAGTATGCTACAATACAGATAATTTTTTCTTAATCATCAGTTAGCTTTAAACATACCTGTTCTGTCTTTCAATGAACTTTATTGACTTGATTATGATGGTTAGTTAGATGCTTGGCTTACAACATGCTGGTTGCAGATTTTTTTAACGACAAGTGCCGAGACGTGCTAAAGATTACCTGACTATCAGACAGGCTTTAATTAGTTGGCCAAATTAGGATATTATGGATTTTGCTAATAGTGTTAACCATTCCATTTTTCTGTCATTTCAGTTATAGTTTTTCTTTGCAACATGCTCAGAACAATTGCGATTTCTTATGCTAATTGATTTGTATCATTGTTGGTCTTATCCACAAATCAGTTCATGGGTTAAGTATTTTCCTTGCACATATGTTGCTATTCCATCGGCTTTGCTTATCTGCCGTTCATGTTTTCCTAGCATCTTTGGTGCACATTGAATGCATAGTCCCTATGCATATTGAAGTGGCATGAGATTAACATAGGACTTTGGAGGAATTTTATGGTCCAGAAACATGACAAACAAGATGTGTTATAATGTACTAATTTGTGATCACGTTGATCATTTTGTTAACAGTGTCAGTGATATCATCTATATGTAAGGCAGACTATAGTGGAAAGTAGTTAGTATTAGTTTGGTCGCTGAGACATGTGTTTTTGTGTTTTGTATATACCAAAGAAACTGGACTGCCCTCTGCTACCTGCTTGTTTGTGAGCTCAGATCATTTATGAGAAACTTTTAGTTTCTTCAGTTTTCGTTTTTCATATTTATTTATTGAGCAATGCAAGCCATGCATGCCATATTTCTTAATTGTATTATTATACCTTGAAATTATTATCCTTGTCTGAAATGTGAATGTTATGATCACAGAGGCCTTTGATCTGAACATGGCACACCTTCAGAGACAATATGCGCTTTTGTTGCTATGACGATAGAGTCCTTGGATGCAAGTATGGCAATCTCTTGAAAATCATTTTTTTCTTGCATATTTTGACATCTTCTGCCCCTTGTTACTGAACCTGCACAACATTTTCTATTTATACCTTATTACTACCTATTGCCACTGCTTCTGTGTTAAACTTTGGGATGCAGCTCTATATATATTGGGTCACAGTGACCCCTTTGGCTGTCTTTGGTGTTGTTTGACGGTGGTATTTTGCACTTTAAATGTGGCCTTAGGATGTTGGATGATTGCATCTTATGGCAGGATAAGAAATTTTCATGATGATTTCATAATATTTTTCCGAGGGATTATTAAAGCGGACTTCCATATATATATATGGTTGACAAAGTTAAGCTTCTCATCAGTCTTTTTTTAAGTGCTTCTTGCTTGTGAATTTTTATTCGTTGGTTTTCATGAGATGACGATTAACCAATCTTTTTTGCAACGTTTCCTCTTTGTGAGACTGCTTGTAGAATTGATGATTGCACTTACATGGGCAACTCTGCAGTTCCAGCTACCTCTGCAGCTCATAGAACTGATGACAGCTTCGCTTGGATGTGCTCGGTGAGATTTCTGTACAATATTAATATGAAATTTGTACTATGACTGAGGCATGCCATATGTTTCTCTTTAACTATGCAATGGCATACTCTGATGATGTTTGTACCATGACTGAGGCAAGGAATTCTATTGCTTCAGTTTTCCCATTTCTTGTGCTTCATATTACCTTTCATATTTTCAACTGCAAATAAATAACGCAGATAGGATAGTACTATATAGTATATATTTCCTATAAAGATATAGGTTTGGGCTTTACCATGCAATAAGCTATAGTCATTTGAAATGACTTTGGCCCCACTGTTCTTAATTTACCGTGCGGAAATACCAAAGCACGGTGATAAGAAAATGTTTTGGTCGCTTTGACCTTCTGTTCATTAGAGCCTCAAAATATATGCACATGGCCTATATTCGTTTTTCCCCATTCAGTAAACTCTTCATAGCGGTTTACACCAGGCTGTTCTGTAAATCCTGTTCGAGAGGTATCATTTTTTTTAATCAGCCACAGCTGGCAAAGAGCTAATTGAGCAATGGTGTTTTCTGTTTAATTCAGATACAATCTTTTCCTTTGGAAATTCGGGATTGAGAAGCCTGATCCTGGAGTGAAGCAAGCATGGTACCTTTTTTATGGGATTAGAAATTTGGGATACCTTACTAAGATGTCGTTACATAAATGGAACTAGCTCAAATAGCTCAGTGGGTAGCAAAGGCTTATCCTTCAATGTTTTATTGCTTCATGAACCTTATACTGGTTAACGAACATTTTCATGTGGATACCTTAGCCTAAAATATTGTTATTTTCCTGGCATGCCCTGATCCTAGGATTCATTTGGCTTGCGATGATTAGGAAATCTGGAATGGCCTAATTAGGTTCAAGGTACTACCTTCTTATTTCTTTTACAGTTATTTCATAATTTGTTAGCTTACAATATGCGCTCCTAATGTTATTGGTTGCAAATTTTCAGATGCCTTTTGTGGAGCTCTTTTTGCTGTGGAAAGCTCAACATGAGGATGCTTTTGCACATATTGCTTATGCTAATACCAAACACAAGTGTCCTGGTCGATGCCTGTTGATCATTTTGTTGATATGGGTGCATGGGCTTCTTTTGATGTTATGCCACCAAAAAAATCGGTGGTTAGCTCATGATTCGCTAACCATGACCGTGTGCCTCTGACGAAGCTGGTGGCTATGCCTGTATTGTTTCCTTGCTTTTGTTGACATGGGCGCTGCAACGAATTACATGGCCGATGGTCCTTTATGTAAATGTAATTCAGCATATTCACACGGCGATGGAGCCCATCAACGGCTTCCTTCTGGCATGAAAACATTGGACCGTGATAAGGACCATATGCCGTGCCATTTCCTGGTAGCATCCAAAGTAATGCTCTTTGTCATGGTCAGTTATGTAACATAACAAATTGTAAGATACAAACATCTTCTCGATGTTTCCTCATATTATGTACGTAGAACTACTACGTTGCTATCCATGTACGTATCATACGTCCCAGGTCTCCTGTTCGATATATTATATATGCCGATTGTACTGTTTCTCTCTCTTATCTATACCTTGTCAATGCTAATCAATTTACCATGCCATGATTTAAAACTAGCAAGTTCTTTACCATCGTATCCCTCCAAAGAGCTCTCTTTAAACGGAAATTACCGTATAAAAACCTGGACCGGCGGCGCGCGAAGCGCGCCGGATCCTACTAGTCCCACACTAACACAAGCCTCAAAGGTAGCATGGGCGCCATCCGCAGCAGAAGCATAGGGAGGCATACGCAGGTAATGCAAAACCTTGGCTTCGAACATGGACGAGGCAACGCTAGAGCCAATGGACTTGCCATAGCTCTGTGACCGCCTTCGCTCTTACTTCTCATAGTGCGATTGATTAGAGGTAAGTCTTGTTACCGTAAGCATATAGTTTTTCCAGACAGAAATTCTAAAGGACACTGAACTTGAGCATTATTAATATTATTTTCATTCACAAAAATAATGACATTCATAAAGATGTAATTTATGGCTATGTAAAGCATGCACGATTATCACAAGCCTCTGTTTGGGCAATTAGATGAACACACCCTCAAGTTAGAATTAGGAACCATTTTCAAAGGACCAACAAATAATACGAAGTGGTTGTTTTAGAAAACGACACAAAGTCTCACTAACGTAACTTAGGTCGAGATTTTCCATTATAATATAAAAGAAAATCCTTTCAAACCACTAGCATAAACTCTAATATCTTAATTGCTATCGATCTCATAGACGCCAACGATCTAAAAATGACGAAACGGCTTGCAGGACTGATTGGGCAAAAGGCAGGTCAGGAGAAGATTACAAAGGGCAAAATAAAGGGCAGATAGAGAGGGAGAGAGGGGGGGGG
>LAPY01001567.1:4456-21566 GCA_000970635.1 Eragrostis tef
TCGATAGGGACGACGACGCCGCCGCCGGAGGGGGGAAGAGCAACAACGTCAACCTGGTGGACTGGGTGTGGCGCCTCCACGGCGAGGAAAGGCTCATCGACGCCGCCGACGCGCGGCTCAACGGCGAGTTCGACCGGGAGGAGATGATGCGGCTGCTGCTCGTTGGGCTCAGCTGCGCCAACCCCAACTGCGAGGAGCGGCCCTCGATGCGGCGCGTCGTGCAGATACTCAACCGGGAGGCCGAGCCCGCGCCCGTGCCGCGCAAGAAGCCGCTGCTCGTCTTCAGCTCCAGCGCGTCCATGAAGCTGCAGGAGATCGCCTTCTCCTGCGGCGACGAAGTCCGGGGATGCTACCAAGCCTCGGCCACCAACCAGGCGACGTCCCCAAGGTCGGAAAGCGGCGACATTGAGCGCTGATTTCAAGATAAACAACACGGATGCTCTTACCATTACTAGTGTGATTCTTTACACGAATTTGTTACTGCTTGGTGTGCTCATAAGGGGAATATAGGTAACAATCCCCGCTGTTTGTACTAGTCCCAAAGTGCTGATGTCGGCTCCATCCGACGTCGAATGCTGATTCTAAGCAATCAGCCTATTGACAAGGAATTACTATAGGTGTGATTCTTGTACGCATTTGTTGTGTCTTCATAAGGGGGAATATAGGTAATAATCACTGTTCTTGTGAAATATAGTCGACAGTGTACCACACAGCTGTGTTTCTGCAGATTTCATACATATTCTCTCGGAAGTGGCAATGCTGCTACCAGATTTCACAGTCGAGGTTCAGAGACGAATCACACTGGACCGAATATCTTGATCTCGTTATCGGTTCTTCAGTCGTTCGGTTCAGAGAGTCGTGAAGGGGACACCCAGAAACTCGGAGGCTGGCTTTGATGCTGCTTGGAAGCAGTTAAGAGCAGCAATGGGAATTTGAGTTTCCATCTAGAGCACCTTTGGGCCTTCGAAGATTTGTTTGGTCTTCACGCGATCCAACATGGTTGGTCCCCCACGTCCATATATATGTGTGCTTCTCCCTCTTTCAAATGACTTATTGCTTAGATTTGTTCTAAGAGAAATTTTCTAGTTTAACCTTTATTTAGAAAAGTTCATTTGACTCCCGAACAATTAACTTGGTCCGTTTCACCCACTATACAAAATCATAGTTTACTGAGGTCGCTGCAATGATGCCACGTTGACTGATTTGTTACAATCTATGTGGGTACGTCATCTCCGATCAAACAAAAATAATGTGAACGTCATTGCCAGACAAAGTTAAAATAAATGTATTTTCTACAGTAAGAGAAAAATAAGTGTAAGAATAAATGTGACGTGCACGTACAGGACTTTGGTTCTTATTTTTACGAAACAAACTCATCATGTATTAGCGCACCTTACTAAATCAGCAAAAACTCTTGTGGCTCAACAAACTTGATTTTCTTGCCACGTCAAGAAAAATAGAAGAATGTGATTATCTTGGCATGTTCTTAGAGATCTCAATTGTCACGTCAAATAAAACAAGAGTCAATTACAAAACAACCATCCCTTCAAACTCCAATTGTGTTTTCACCATCGGTTTTCATATTTGCGATTTTACCATCAGTTTTCAAGAAGCGATGGTGATCTTGCACAAATGGTTTTGCGATTTTACCATCAATTTTCAAAAAATCAATGGTGATCTTGCAAAATCTGAAAGCAATCAATGGTGATCTTGCAAAATCTGAAAATCGATGGTGAAAACGCAATTAGAGTCTAGAATCATGGTTAAAACGCTATTGTCCCATAAAACAATCATGTGTCAGTAAACAATCGCGTCAAAAATGCTAATTGCCAATAGAATATATTGACACCTCACAAAAAAATATACTTGACATGTTCTTATTTTTTCTTATGGCAACTAATCGGTAAACAATTAGGATCCGGTATCCCTTTATGTGACATTGTTTCTTAAAATGAATTACTTTACTAAACAAAAGAAAAAAAATAATAGTAGTAGTTATGAATAAGGTCTTGCACTTTAGGGTGCAAGAGTTGATCTTGTGGCTGGAGAAAAGACGAAGGAAAAGAACCACACGGCAACTATTTTGGCTAAGGCAGGCTTCTCTGCAACGCCTCTACGGCGGCGCGCGAAGGGCGATGCGAGCATGCTAGCGCAGAGCTGTACTCAGCCGGGACTCCGCGAGCTAGTGCGAATGGGGGCGGGCCACGCAGGCACCCACGCGGCACCGCTGACAGACATTGTGTTCGGCAGGCTGCAGCTGTAAAAAAATAATTGCGAACACTGTAGCGACTACAGAAATATTGTAATAGTTATAAAAGAAATAACTGAAACACTGAGAGAGACAGCAGCTACCCGATGGCGCTCGCGCGCCTTCTACGGCCGTGCGGCGGCCAACCGACTGCTGGCTCGGCTGATGGGCTGGGCAGGTTGAGCTGGGACAAAGGAAGGGCCTCAGTTGCAGGCCTGCCTATAAGGGTCAATGGGTCATACCCCGCTTCTAGTTTTGTAACTAGAAAGATGGCGCGTCTTTGACGCGCCTGATAGCCATTGTCTTAGGACTGCTAAGGTGACGTAGAAAGATTCTAATGAACGATGCTCAACATTTTACTGAAACCTGTTTGAAACACGGATCTGATAGCAATAAAAAATGGGTGCTCTGTTAACATGCCTAGTCCCTAAGATTTAATCATGTATGGAACACGGATCTAGCAATAAGAAAAGTGGGTTCACTGTTAACATGCTCAGTCCTTCTTTTTAGGATAACATGTTAAGTCCTTATGAGAAAGGTCTGATACGCTTGTTAAAATTGTTTGTCTGATTCGCGTTAAGCAAACATCATCATCACAAATAATGCAAAGGGACTCACGGTGCAAGATTTTATCTTCAGCAAATATTTACTAAGCTCTGCATAATATAAGCACTAATGATGAAACAATTGATATATCTGGTTTTACACTTCATGTTTAATATAAGACAAGGGTCACAGTGTAGGTTGCCGATTCCTTCCGTGTTGCACGTGACACTAACAGCTTGAAGCTTGCATAAAGGAGACCATGATCATTAATTCGTCACGGTGTTTTGATGTGTCATTGCCAATTGGGTGCCTGTAATATTTCCTGCACAAAAGGAAAAATGTTTATCAGTTTCAAACAAATATTTGATAAAGAATAGTACAGATGAGGAATTGGTGATGATAAGATGCTTAAGTCATTGTTTACAAAGTAGCAACAAGTGTCATCAATAACAGTAGTTTAGTTGTACTGTAAGCAGCGCTATGTATGCTTAGCTATGACCTGATGCAATACGGTTGAATATATGCTTAAGATGAAAAATCAATCATAAAAAAATATACTCGAAACTGTATATAAGCAATTATTCTACACTGAAACCCTCCTAGTAGTTGTCTGATCTGTGCAATTTGGCCATGGATGTCACAACCAATCATTAACAGAACATTTGATTTGATTCCACAGAACTCATTTTGCCTACTAAATTGCATAAGAGACTACCAATTGAAATACATAACTCACCATATGAGGACTTTCTGATCTATAATCGATTGATAACAAATTTTCTAGCAAGGTTTTAACTGATGAAGGCCAAGAGACAATATAGTACCTGAATTAGTTACTACAATGTTCAACTTAGCAGTATGTTCTCTGAAGAAGAAGAAAGAAAACAGTATCACTGCTACGAACTTACTATTTCTAAACTTCACAAGTTAGGACATATATCTGAAGTTTGAACGTGGAGTGCTAACTAAACTCAGCAACACAATTTGCACAGAAAGTTATGCCAGATTAAGTTAGTTTAGACTCCACTCTGACTGGAAGATCCCCTCAATTTACGGGGGCCAATTTGCAGTTAAAGGCACATCATGACAGAGATAGACAAGGCGGTGAAATCGCACTGTTACGCTGCGGATTGATAATTAATCTTTATAGGTCTGATCCAAAAGGCAGAGAAGAGGATCTAGACTTATTAAGGCAAATAAACAAAATCATCTTACGGATGATACCTGGATTTGTTCATCTTCTTGTGGGAAACTTCAGAGCTTGAGGAGTTCTGGATTATTCCAGGCGTTGTCAAGCGGGAGGAAATTGGGTGGTAGCGAAATCAGCTCTCAGCATTGTCATTTCTGCCGTGGCGGTCAGCTTGGGAGCCTACTCAATTCACATAATCTTCTCGCCACGGCTGCTGCCGCTTTTTCTACCATTGATGGGGTCAGAGGTTTGGGGGGCATGAGTGACGGACGCTCGGTGTAGATGTGACCACGGGAACTTACAGGCTGAGAGAAAGGTGGCAGCGCACAGCAGCGGCGGCAACCTAGCGACGGCGTCGCCGGCATGCTGGTCGCCGGGAGAACAGAGGGAGGTGCGCCGTTGGCTTGGAAACGCTGAGGAATAGAGCAGAGCGAAGTCTAAAGAGCTCGCGAGGTTTCGGGTTGGCAGGTAACTGGGCGAAAACCCGACCCGATCACATCCGTTCGTAGTATATCGGACGTCAGCCTTTAACGGGTTGACGTGGACGCGCCCACGACCCGCGAATGCGACGGCATTGGGATATGTAGAGATATGATTTTCCTAACAGGCTATTAGATTTTCTACTAAAATGTTAAATAAAGAGAGCCAAATTAATAACAGAGGAACCAAATATAACTCCAAAAAAATTCCGGCATACTAAAAATGAGAAAAAGGAAAATTAATTATTTTGAATAAAAAATCCCTTAAAAAGCCGAGTGTTACAATAGAGTTTGCGTATGTACGTTCATAGAGATGAATGTGCGGGCGTTGTGAGTGTATGAGTTGTATGTGTAATCGCAAAAATAATAAAAAAAAAGAAATTCCAAGATAACATCACAATAAGACAACAAACTCAATTGGCCCTTTAAACAAAAGAAGCGACAATATGTTATCGCTACAAAATACTTTGACAGGTGCGCAGGGGCCCTCGAGTTATTAGTATTCATAAATAGAGACAAAACAAGCTGATCTCTTGAGTGGGCTCGTGCCTATGCCCCCGATGGGCTTGTCCCCCACATGTATGTCCTCGAAACAAATGGAACAAAACACTAAACACATAACGAAGAGTGCAAACTGCAAATTTGCCTGCATCTGAATGCATGCAAAAAGGTGCAAAAGCTTCATCAGATCGATGCCCCCTCAAGCCGTCCACTGTGGCATTCGTCAAAAAAAGAAAGTCCATTGTGGTGCCCGGCCTACTAGCAGTTTAGGCCGCTACGTCCGGCGGCGCACAACAGGAGCAGCAAGTTCCAGTGTTCCTCCTCTGGGCACGGCGCCGCTGCATGTCAGCCTTTATTTGCTTTGCATGGGCCACCGTCCCCCAGGGGACTGGACACCAATTTTTCTGCGCCAGCGGTTCCATGCAAGGAAACGCCACCATGACGACCGAGCAGATATCGACCATGAGCCTGAAAATCAAGATCCTTTATATACTGAGCAATCATGCAACAATGTGTTTTTGCAAATTTACATCGTGACATATTAGCTTTTTTTTAAGAGTTTTACAGTCTAAAATAATGGCAGTTAGTTCTTCAAAACTAATGGCCATTAGTTTGAAGGTACATAAGTAAATTTATTATTAATTGAATAATTTACTTTTTGTTCAACTAAATAATTCAACCCTAACCGGCTAATCCTAGAAACTATAATAATGAAATAGATTGATGAACAACATGAATTGATCAAATTACGAATTTGATTTTATTTATAAAAAAATTACTATTACAAGTGTATCACGCTTTAATTTTTCTAATATTACCCTTACTAATGGCTATTAGTAGTAGATTTTCGATAGTAAATCCAGACCCTTAGATCAAATTTAGACCATAAACTGCTTTTTTTTTCAGGTGTTATAGAAGTTAAACAGACTATAGCTACACGTACTCTCCCATGTAGATGATGCCGACGAAAGCGACGCAGCTCAAGACGATGATGTAGATGCAGGAGGAGGGGTGGCGCGTGGTGCCGGCGATAAAGGCTCCGACAAGGCTGACGAAATCGACGAAGATGGTGAGCGCGACCACCATCACCTTGGCCTCCGTGTGGTAGAACCGCTCGCTCATGAGCAGCACCATGAGCACCAGCGACGTCACGAACGCCGTCGCGTTGAAGTAGTAGAAGATCAGGTACCGCGAGTGGTGCTTATCGCTGAGCTGTATCCATGATTATAGGTTGCTCTATCCAAAATTGTTATGATTTTGCATGTGACGTGTGAACCTGATATTTTGCATGGTTATGGGTAGCTCTATCCAAAGTTGCAAATTAAAATCTTCATTAGATCGCTCAAGCCGTCCAATATAGTGCCTGGCCTCCAGTTCAGTGATTTAGACCTCTATGCGGTGCGGCGCACAACATGAGCAGCAAGCTCGTTCTCTATTCCTTTCCAAACGGCGCTGCCGCCTCTCTGCCGTCATTTTCATTGCTACTTCCACCGCCCGCGCCGGGATTGGGCACCATCTTTTCCGCGCCAGCACTTCCATGCAAGGAAACTCTGTCATGACGAAATAGTATATTTCGACCAGCACCCTGCAAAATCAAGATGACATATTCCCTTAAAGGGAAACATGCAACAATGTATCTTTGCATATCTGCATCGTCATAAATTAGCAATTTTTGTTACGTTAAAGGACAATGGCACGTACTCTCCAAGGTAGATGACGCCGACAAAGGCGATGCAGGTGATGATGATCATGAAGATGGTGTTGGAGTTGCTGAGCGTGCTGCCAGCGGCGTATGCCCCGATAAGGCTTGCAACAACGATGCACGCGGTGACCACGAGCGTACAGACCTTACGTTGCCTGCTAAAGAACCGATCGCTCACGAGCACCATGATCATCGTTACTATTACAAGTGTATCACGCTTTAATTTTTCTAATATTACCCTTACTAATGGCTATTAGTAGTAGATTTTCGATAGTAAATCCAGACCCTTAGATCAAATTTAGACCATAAACTGCTTTTTTTTTCAGGTGTTATAGAAGTTAAACAGACTATAGCTACACGTACTCTCCCATGTAGATGATGCCGACGAAAGCGACGCAGCTCAAGACGATGATGTAGATGCAGGAGGAGGGGTGGCGCGTGGTGCCGGCGATAAAGGCTCCGACAAGGCTGACGAAATCGACGAAGATGGTGAGCGCGACCACCATCACCTTGGCCTCCGTGTGGTAGAACCGCTCGCTCATGAGCAGCACCATGAGCACCAGCGACGTCACGAACGCCGTCGCGTTGAAGTAGTAGAAGATCAGGTACCGCGAGTGGTGCTTATCGCTGAGCTGTATCCATGATTATAGGTTGCTCTATCCAAAATTGTTATGATTTTGCATGTGACGTGTGAACCTGATATTTTGCATGGTTATGGGTAGCTCTATCCAAAGTTGCAAATTAAAATCTTCATTAGATCGCTCAAGCCGTCCAATATAGTGCCTGGCCTCCAGTTCAGTGATTTAGACCTCTATGCGGTGCGGCGCACAACATGAGCAGCAAGCTCGTTCTCTATTCCTTTCCAAACGGCGCTGCCGCCTCTCTGCCGTCATTTTCATTGCTACTTCCACCGCCCGCGCCGGGATTGGGCACCATCTTTTCCGCGCCAGCACTTCCATGCAAGGAAACTCTGTCATGACGAAATAGTATATTTCGACCAGCACCCTGCAAAATCAAGATGACATATTCCCTTAAAGGGAAACATGCAACAATGTATCTTTGCATATCTGCATCGTCATAAATTAGCAATTTTTGTTACGTTAAAGGACAATGGCACGTACTCTCCAAGGTAGATGACGCCGACAAAGGCGATGCAGGTGATGATGATCATGAAGATGGTGTTGGAGTTGCTGAGCGTGCTGCCAGCGGCGTATGCCCCGATAAGGCTTGCAACAACGATGCACGCGGTGACCACGAGCGTACAGACCTTACGTTGCCTGCTAAAGAACCGATCGCTCACGAGCACCATGATCATCGCCAGTGAAGTCACAAATGACGTGGCGTTGAGGTAGTAAAATGCCTGATACCTCAACCAGTGCTGGTCGCGCAGCACTGGGTTGCCGGCGTGGTGGCCCTGGCTGTCGTCCGCCTGCCAAAATCCGCCAGGCGGGTTGAGGCCGGCCTGGTCGAAAGCGACGCAGCTCAAGACGATGATGTAGATGCAGGAGGAGGGGTGGCGCGTGGTGCCGGCGATAAAGGCTCCGACAAGGCTGACGAAATCGACGAAGATGGTGAGCGCGACCACCATCACCTTGGCCTCCGTGTGGTAGAACCGCTCGCTCATGAGCAGCACCATGAGCACCAGCGACGTCACGAACGCCGTCGCGTTGAAGTAGTAGAAGATCAGGTACCGCGAGTGGTGCTTATCGCTGAGCTGTATCCATGATTATAGGTTGCTCTATCCAAAATTGTTATGATTTTGCATGTGACGTGTGAACCTGATATTTTGCATGGTTATGGGTAGCTCTATCCAAAGTTGCAAATTAAAATCTTCATTAGATCGCTCAAGCCGTCCAATATAGTGCCTGGCCTCCAGTTCAGTGATTTAGACCTCTATGCGGTGCGGCGCACAACATGAGCAGCAAGCTCGTTCTCTATTCCTTTCCAAACGGCGCTGCCGCCTCTCTGCCGTCATTTTCATTGCTACTTCCACCGCCCGCGCCGGGATTGGGCACCATCTTTTCCGCGCCAGCACTTCCATGCAAGGAAACTCTGTCATGACGAAATAGTATATTTCGACCAGCACCCTGCAAAATCAAGATGACATATTCCCTTAAAGGGAAACATGCAACAATGTATCTTTGCATATCTGCATCGTCATAAATTAGCAATTTTTGTTACGTTAAAGGACAATGGCACGTACTCTCCAAGGTAGATGACGCCGACAAAGGCGATGCAGGTGATGATGATCATGAAGATGGTGTTGGAGTTGCTGAGCGTGCTGCCAGCGGCGTATGCCCCGATAAGGCTTGCAACAACGATGCACGCGGTGACCACGAGCGTACAGACCTTACGTTGCCTGCTAAAGAACCGATCGCTCACGAGCACCATGATCATCGCCAGTGAAGTCACAAATGACGTGGCGTTGAGGTAGTAAAATGCCTGATACCTCAACCAGTGCTGGTCGCGCAGCACTGGGTTGCCGGCGTGGTGGCCCTGGCTGTCGTCCGCCTGCCAAAATCCGCCAGGCGGGTTGAGGCCGGCCTGGTAGGTCACTGACGCTGTGATGGTCGCCAGCAACGTCATCCACGCGCGCATCTCCTGGAGCTGCGTCTTCCCAAAGCTGTCGTCGTCCTGGAGACGGAGGGAGCCCCGGCTCATCTGCTGAGCAGTGGCGCTGCTGGCTCGCTCATCGCTAATTTGTCCCTGGAGCGGTACGCTTTGCAAGTTGATGCCCCACTCCCCATCAACCTTGGTGATCACCACGTCTTGGGAGCCGCTGGCGTCGCCACCTTCTTGTGCTTCCTCGATCTGTTGGGACATTTTTGGGACGGTAGGTTTAGTTAACACACGTGTTAACGTGTAGTAAGTGAAGGCGAGCAACATCACTTCTCTGCATGCCATATATGTAGTCTTCAGGTTAACATCTTGTGAGCTTTCCCTCCGTTGCAAGCAAAGGCTTTTTCACATTTCAACATGTGCAAGAAAGGAATTTAAAGATCCATTAAGGCCTCATTTGGAAGCCCGAAAAACTGCAGGGATGCGCGCCTAGTCGGGGGTCGGCAGCCCATGTGCTCGCGCGCCCCGGGTCGGTTCCCTTGCATTTGGCAAACCGTTTCAGATGCATCCCACGTGGCAAGCAACAACTTCTAGCCTCTAGTCATCTCAAAGCTACTAAAATCGATTAAAAATATATAAAAAAAGAAATAAACACATAAAAGATGTAAAAAAAATCAAAGACATTAGTCATGGATCCAAACAAATACATATTAAAATTAGTTGGCTAAAAAATTAGTTGACTAGTGCTTAAGGCCCTGTTTGCTAATTTTAGCCAACTAAAATATTAGCCGGCTCATTTTTAGCTAACTAATTTTAGGATGTACTTGTTTGAATCCTAGCTAATGAAATTAATTTTACTAATTCTTAATGTTTAGCCACTTTTAAAAAGGTTGAGGTGACTAGAGGCTAAAACTTTAGGAAGAGGCTGGCTAAAAGTGAGATGTATACAACTACCAACCGTAACCCATACAGTACATTCGTCCTTCATATATATAGTGCACTATACAAATGAGACGTATCAAGAGATAGCATTAATTACCCGCAAAAAAGGAGATAGCATTAACTGAGAAAAAAATTGGTATCACCGTTATTGTACCGAACGACAATAGAGTCTTTTGATTATAGGTACGAAATATTTTGATGGGTGCAAAGGGCCCTCGAGTTTGTATTCATACATTAGAGACAAGAACCTGCTGATTTGCTGGTACCCATGCTTGTGTAGATACATTTAGAGACAAGAACCAGCTGATTAATTTGCTGACAAGCATCGTACGTACCTATGCTCTCTAAATGTCCACATGAACTGTCCACGGAACGAAAGGAACGAAACACTAAACACATAACGAAGATTGTAAACTACAACTGCGCGCATCTGCATGGATGCAAAGGTGCAAAAGCAACCCATCAAGCCGTCCAACTCCAATATAGCTAGCGCCTGGATTCCAGTTTAGCTGCGTAATTAGGCCGCTACTTCTGGCTGCGCACAACAAGAGCTGCAAGTTCCAGTGTTCCTCTTCTTCTCGGCACGGCGCTGTTGCCTCTCGGCCTTCATTTTCTTTGCTTTTTCCACCGCTCCCTTCGGGATCGGGCACCAATTTTTCTGCGCCAGCGTTTCCATGCAAGGAAACGCCATCATGACGAAGGAGCAGATCTCGGCCATCACCCTGCAACCGAAGATCCCTTGTTGTGAAACATGCAACAACGTGACTTTGCATAGCTGCATCATGATCACAGACGTACTCTCCAATGTAGATGACGCCGACGAAGGCGACGCAGGTGATGACGATGATGTAGATGCAGGAGAAGTATCGCGTGGTGCCGGCGATGTAGGCGCCGACGAGGCTGGCGAGGTCGATGAACGTGGTGAACAAGAGCGCCAACACTTTAGCCTCCGTGTGGTAGAACCTCTCGCTCATCAGCAGCACCATGATCACCAGCGACGTCACGAACGCCGTCGCGTTGAAGTAGTAGAAGACGAGGTATCGCGACCGGTTCTCGTCACGGAGCGCCGGGTTGCCGGCGCGGTGACCCTCGTTGTCATCGGCCTGCCAGAATCCGCCGGGCGGGTTCAGGCCGGCCTGGTACGCCACCGAAGCGGCGACGGTGGCGAGCACCATCAGCCACCCACGCATCTCCTTGAACCACTTCTTGCGCTGCGCCTCCGTGCTGTTGGATATGTTCCAAATTCCACATTCACGACATAGGCCGGCTTCTGCCGGAGCGCAGCGGAGGCCCGTCGCCAGGGGCTTGTTATGAGTGTGCATTGTACATAGATATGCATTTTGTTTTGTTTTCAACTGCAAGCTTCAAATTATGAAGCACCACAGCCACAGACAAAAAGTGCCACAATTTTTTCTCGACAATCAAAAAAAAAAATGTCACTGCCCTGTTCCCTCCTCAACGTCATACTTGTACGCTCTGCCGCACGAGCAGCAGTAGCACCGCATCTTCTGGGCTTTGGGATTGCCTTCCGCGCTCTGCTTCTTCTCCTCCTCTTGCTCCCGCTCCTTGGCCTTCTTCACCCTCTGCTTCATGTGGCCCGTCACCGGCAGCCACCCCTTATTTGCCACACCCTACATATATACGCACGTGGGCCCCGGGCACGTGAATGCAAGGATCTCATGCACGGCGTGCGGTGCATACGTACAACGGTACAAGAACCTCTGAGGAGAATTAAGTATATACCTGGCGAAGTAGACGGTGCAGACGAAGAGGAAGCAGGTGAGCACGATGATGTAGATGGAGTTGGGCATGTCGCGGGTGGACCCGGCGATGTATGCGCCGACGAGGCTCATGAGGTCGACCATGGTGGTGAGCGTGAGCGCGGCGACCTTGGCCTCCGACGCGTAGAACCGCTCGTTGAGGAGCAGCACGATGATCACCAGCGACGTGGCGAACGCCGTGGCGTTGAAGTAGTAGAAGGTCAGGTAACGCTTCACGAACTCGCCGTCGTGCAGCACCGGGTTGCCGGGGACGTGGTGGTCCTTGTCGTCCTGCCAGAACCCGCCCGGAGGGTTCAGACCCGCGCTGTACGTCACCGACGCGGCCAGCGTGGCCAGCACGATCAGCCACCCGCGCATCTCCTTCAGCCACTCCTTGTGCTCGGCGGTGGAGCCGCCGTCGTCGGACACGACCACCACCGACACCTCATCGGAGGCCGTCTGTCCATGTCCGGGGACTGCTTGCCGCAGGTCGTCGGACATTGCGAGTTGATCAATTAATGCGTGTCCGATGATGAGAGTAGATTGGCATGGTCCGAGATTGTGTTATATAGGCACCTGGCATTTGTGTGCCTTGTAGACCATTGGTAAGTAGTAGAGAATATTCTCGTGTTCATGGGATTACGGCATGCCTATTTGGCCTTGCCGAAGTGTGAAGCTAGGCATAATCCAATTCCTTGCTTAATTGGAACATTGGCATTTTGTTCCATCACTTCAAACGAAAGAGAACTTCAGAAAATTGCACGAAAAGCTATATGACTAATCGCATCCATCTTTTTTGTTTGTCGTTCTAGGAATTGAAATATGTTGTACTGCTATGTTTAAATTAAATTGCTATATCCTACCCCAACCAAGATAAAATAGGATGTACGTCATTCATTCTATACTCGATTAGTGAGAGAACCATCGCAGCGGTTCTTGGAAGGAAAGAACAATGCGAGGGAAGTTTTCTGATCAAGAATAAGGTTCTCAGCTGCTGATGAAGAATAAGGTTCTCTGCAGGTTCATCAAGCACTACGCATTGCGAAACGAATAATTTGCTGTTCCCAAAGCTCTCTGCAACCACGTATTCCACGGTCCATCAACAGTGGTAGTAGAGAACAGAATTTAGTAGCATAGAAGTTAGCAGTATTTGTGTAACCTTTTTCATTTTGCCAGGACGCTTTTTATGTTGCAGTGATCCTCATCACGGTAAGAGCAAAAGCTGGTTCATTTGGAGAAGATCACATGAGCTATGACTAATCATTGTTCAACTAGATGAAGCGCTTTGCGATACATGACTTATAAAAAATGCTAAAATAAGAGAAGCTATCCTGAAACTAGTTAGAAGAGGCGCGGGAAGGCCGTCGGTTCTGCGGCCGCGGGTGGATCACGGCGGCGCCCCTGCCCCTCCTCTCCCGTTGCTCAGGCGACTGGAAGCTCGCCATCCCATCTGTGCGTTCGACATCCCCTCCCGCCTCTCCGCCACAAATACTCCACCGCTCTGAGCCTCTGACTGAAGGCGTGATTCTGCTACGTGCAGCACCGCTCTGGGCCTCTGGCTGAAGGTGCGACTGTGATGGTCATGGAGAGCCCTCTACCTTTCTGCTCTGACTGCAGGTTTGTTTGCTCTTCCCACATCTAGCAGTTACCATTCGTTTTGTGCAGAACATGGCAGATCAATCTGGCTAGCTTCTTTTAGCAAATCCTATTGATTTGGTGGTATGATGTGTACTACCGATTGAGTAAACTGATCCTTTCAGAAGCCCCTTTACTTGCATTGCTTGAAGCCTTCTTAATTCCCAGTTTATGCAGTAGCAGTTTAACATGAATGTGCGCCTAAATGTAGGAAGCCTTTCGTGCCAAGTTGTCCGATGCTTGCTTCAAAAGTTTTCTAGGTACATCCAGCCTTTATATTCAATGGACTGCTTATTTCCATTTTTAAAAAATGATTGAGGTTACTCTATTTTTTCCAAACCATTGCCTTCATATTGCTATTTCGTCATAAGTTCATGCTTGATGAAGTCAGCACAGAGAAAAAAAAACTCTGCTCACATGGAGGACATGGTGCAGCGGATCAAATACTCGTAGGCACTTGACAAGGAGACGGGCTTCTTATTGTGCAATGAAGATAACTGAACACAGACAAATAGTTTCAAGGTTCGGCCACATTGTGTACGTACATGTTTTACGCAGCAGCCACCTTTCAACATAAGATTTATTTATTTATTTTTAGTTTCAAATCATCCCATTTCGTTTGCCCTGAACTTCTGTTGGTGTCACTACTAAAGGATGCAGTAGCTCCATCAGCCGCAATAATTCCTTCCATAATCTTCAGATGACTTTTGCCTTTTGCATTCTCTTGGTTTATATGCTCATGTGCTGTCGTGATGCTAGCACGTAGAGATCTCTACTTAGATTCACTTCCATCATTAAGACCGCATTTATTTTATTAGACAGTCGAAACTGCTGTTGTTCATAAAAAAAAGGTCCATAGTGCCAAGTGCTGTTCATTTTATAGCTTTTGCATGCCAGATGTTTGATTATTTGATTCCCATGCACAGTATATGCTTTTCTTATTTAGCACCAGGTCCTATTTGGTTAGGACAAGATCTGGTTCACTGCCACCCCAGCAGGTATGTAAGCAGCGTGCTCCTCTCCCAACTCTTCCTTCTCAATGCCTTGTAGTATTCGTTCGAATAGTACTAACAGCTCCAATGTATAGTAGGCCTTGTAGTATATTGTTTTCTTGTTCGTTTCAGTTTCAGGGGACAAACGTATTGCTTGGGTTGTATTGATCCTCTCCTTTTGGGCTTTGAAATTTATTTTTCTTCAGATAAAAATTGGGAGTTGCAGCATTTTGACCTCCAGGGATCTGCTGTTGTTTATTGAACACGATGTGCAGTGGCCTTGTCAAGATGGAGCAGGTCTGTTGCAAAATGGTTCTACTTATCTCAGCGGGTCTTTTTTTTGGACATCTATCTCTAGGCCTTCCGGTTGAAAAGATAACTTATTTTTCATGTCCAATCTTCACATTACTGTACGGATATTGCCTGATATGCAGAAACTCTTTCTTTATTTTTTCCCCCGAACAGTTATGTGCAGAAACTCTCAGCATTGCCTGTACTCACTGTCATTGGTCATGGATTATTAGATTCACAAAAGTCAAAATTGTTGATGGGAACTACTATACGGATATTTTTCACGCCGATGCAGTAGAAGAATAAATTATATTCTATGTTAGTTTGCTTGTACGTGTAAGAATACATCCACTTATTATTAGTTTTGTAGCAGTGTCTTATTATTTATATGACCCAATAAAATAGTTAATTAGCTAAAAATGTCTATATAGTTTTTAATCACGGCACCTTTATAATCAACAATGTGGAAAGTACATACAAGTTCCTGAAGAAAACTAACATTACATATACAAACTGAAGCCTGTTCCTTTTGTCACTCTGATTTGATAAGGTAAGACAGTTTCAAATGCAAACTCAATCTCTTTTCATTCCTCCAGTAAATTTTCTATTCAGTCTACATATTGTCATACTCATACCAAGTCTCAATTGTTAAGCATTGGTAAACTGTGTAGCAATTCATTCCTGAGAGATATAATTCAAATATTTTACTATCTAAAGGCATCATTTTAGTAAGTACCAGCTCACGTGCTAGAGTGGATTCTGACTTTCTGATATGACTCTGAATACGTAACAGATCAAGAAAGTCAAACCGCCCAAGGAGATGTATGATGTGATTTCGTCTACGAGTCCTGCACATGACATCTCATGGCATGAGACTCTTGCAATGTTAGTCAAGCTATGGATTCCTTGCCTATGAGCAAGGTTTATACTTGCAACAGGAAGTACATAATTCGTGTGCCTAGAGTAGAAAAGTATTTTGTATAATATCATTGGAAGATACTGAGTTGGTTGTAGAAAAACACATTTGTATCTCTTATGCTATGATTGACCATTTGGGATTATAGATAGACTTTTGGATGGGGTTTTCAAAATCCTGGCAATGTTTTTCCCCATTGTAAAGCATTTATATGTCTTGATCGAGATTAATCGGTCATATATATGGGATGTCTCATGGGTGCTTTGAGTTGATGGTGGAAATTACTCTAGCTGCTGAAAAGAATATTATGAAACAATAATGTAAATGAATGGTATTGTCATTATTGAGGGGACTAAGCAAAAATTTAATTCCCATTACAATGCAAGGGGTTGCGTAAACTGCAGTATCAAATTTAATTAGTTTATGAATACATGTATCTCGACTCCATTTTTCAAAAGAGTTATTTGAAAGCCGGTTCGGATTTTTGTCATACATGCAAACCAAATATTTTTCTTTTGAAGCTCTTTACCATTGCAATGCACGATCATATAACTAGAGATGAGCATATTTATGGTCTTTAGCTGGGATTAAGAGCCTTCATGCCTGGATAGATCGACGAATTAGGTTGATGTAACTCGATTTAGTGTTTTCTATCAGCGGTATGTTCAACCTCCCTCATCTCCAATTCTCTCTATCAATAACTAAATAAGATTATATATACCTATCCTGTATATTAGAGAGAATAAATGAAATTGACATGTTTACTTGACTTCTTGTGTGCCATTGTGAATTAAAGTACAAAACATAAATATTGATTTGTGAAACAAGTATTAAGGCACCCGTAGCAACGCACGGGCACTCACCTAGTACTAATTAAGTAGAATAATTCAGGTTTCAAAGCTATGTCATCACCCATCCTCTCTCACCAACGTGGTGGTCGTCGTTGCCTCCTCAATGGGCACAGGGGTTGGGCACCTTACCATACAATGGTCACGATGGGTCTCTGCCTTGGCCTTCATTGTGCCCTTCATTGTGCATGCTCATGCTAGCCGGTGATTTGAGAAAGGGATGAGCCATCATCAAGGATGGCCACAGGGGTTGGATGCACCGGTGCTTGGAGTTCGGTCTCCAAGAATGATTTCAATTGCTGATGTGTAATGGACGAGTGGTGTGATCTTCCTTTGGTGATTTATCCAGGGTTTTGGATCCAAAGATGCATGTCTCTTTATGCATCGCAGTTGTAGAAGTGTGGCTCTGACTTGGGTTTGATCTTAAGAACAACTTAATCACCTTTTGAGGTTTGTCAAGCAAGAGTTTGAAACATGGCGGGGGGGGGGGGGGGGTTGGGTA